>MU674044.1:36043-70506 GCA_026770625.1 Nicotiana glauca | reverse complement strand
ACCATGCAAGGACCAAACACATAGATGTGAGATATCATTGGATTCGTGAGCAGGTAGCGAACGAATCTTTACAGGTCAAAAAGATTCATACAAGCGAAAATCCTGCGGATATGCTGACCAAAGTGGTACCAAGAGACAAGTTTGAGCTATGCAAAGAACTTGTCCGCATACATTCAAACTAAAAACCGCGGTGTTATCTCTTTCAGGTGAATGAGACTGGAGGGGGAGATTTGTGGGGTCCAGCCCCTTGAATTATGGAAGAATTCTCTTCCTTTGTTAAAATTTTGTCAAAAATGGCTGCTAAGCAGCCCACGTTCATTTTTCTTTGTCAAATTAAGCAGTCTGTAGAACCTGTAATGTCAAATGAGGTAGGCTGTATTCTGCCTATAAAATGAGTGCTTCGGCTCTCATTTTTAACATCACAATCTCAGAGGAAAATATATCTGAGAGCTTGAAAGAAAGAGTGAGGTTTCACAGACAGGGTATAAGAAAATAGTCTGTGAGGAAAATAGAGAGTGAGCGATATTGTAGTGAGGTGAAAATATCAAAAGAAGGTTATTTCCTTTGAGTATTGTAGTGGTCATTGTAGTATTTTACTCGGGCCTACAAAGTGTATAATCCTTACTATAGTGATATCAGTTGCTCCTCTCGGGGTCGTGGTTTTTTCCCTTATTCAGAAGGGTTTTCCACGTAAAAATCTTGGTGTCGTTGTTACTCTTTTATTCTTGTTAATTACCATATCTCGGTGCTACATTATTATTTCGCTTTTATTGTCGCGAATATTATTTCTGTGGGGGGTTTATTCCCAACATAGCTAAGTTGTGATAATTCTTTTTTCCTTACTGGCTGGAGAGACGTAGTAACCTGCAACTCTATGCTGAGTTAACATACAAATGAGTTAAACTTGAGACAAGCTATCTGTCAACCTGTTTATTCTTACCCTTGTTGTATGACTATTTGCTGAGTTATCTCTAGTTGACATTCTTTAAGAATGTTCTTGACCTTTCTTGAAAGGTGTTTTGGTATAATTAGGAAACAGTCAAACCATTCTATAGACAGGAAAGTACTACAAAGAGCTAAGATGTTAGTATAATGACATAGAAAGTGTAAACTATCAAATTAGTTCACATGACTAGCTTATACTTTCTTTGGAATGTTGGTAGGAAAGTGTTCATATCAGGCACTTGGGCGCTTAATTTTGGTAGATGAGTGCGGTGTTTATCCGAAGTTGAAAAGACACTCGTTCAGGAATCTGGTTGGTAGATATCTTACTATAAATATTTCCCTGGTACACTCAATTTATAGTTTAAAGGACCTTTTTTTACCTTGATGAGACGCAAATTGCTAATTTATCCGACCGACAGTGTACCACCAAAATTTTTTTTTTTTTTGGGGGGTGGTTGGGGGGGGGGGAGGTCTCAACCACCACGGACTAACTGATTTTTGGATTTTCTTTTAGCACTATAGAGTAGTATTAAGTAACTTGAGTTTTCTTCATCTTCCTCTGGTCTGGTATATGGATCGATCCTAAAAGTTATTTGGAAAGTTTAGATTAGTCTTCTGATCAAACAAGCCATCCAAAACTTATGAAGCATATGCCTCTAGGGGAACTCACTGCTTTCACCTTTACATTGTTTGTTTTTTCACATTTAAACAATTTCATTTAGGTGGTCTGGAAATTATTGATGAGCTAATCAACATCTTAAAGGGCCACTAATTGAGGTTTGTTCAATAGCTTTTAGAAGTGTAAATAGTTTATTAAAGGGCATGTTCTTCTACGAATTAAAGATCTGAAATTGATCCATTTCTTATTCCAAAGAAGAGTAGAAATGACAGAAGATAGCCACTTTATAGGACGGCTATTTAGGAATTAGACAGTGCATTCTGAATTTCTGTTTTTCAGTTCAATTTTTAAGGACAAAATGTTTTGAATTGTCCTAAAGTTAAGATTTTTAGTTTAAAAGTTCGGAACAAAATAAGTACTGGCTAGTCTCTGAATAGCATTCTTGAGAATGGCTATTTGCCCCGAAAAAAGAAAGTCATCTTAACAAGCCCGGTCTCTGATTGCTCTATTTGGTTCTCTTGAACAAATTTTTGAATTGGGCTTGAAAGTGTCCAAAGCATATTTGTTTTATCAAAAAACAAAAGGAACACTTGTTGGTGACATATATATGGTAGTACTCAGTAATTATGTAAAAGTGAACTACATTGCTTCATTGATTCTAATTCCAGTACAACTGACTGTATTTAGTTCTAATATTAAGTACCGATACTTAATATTTGTCGATATTAGCAAAGTCTTACATATAACTACTTTTTCAATCTATTTTAAAAGCTTATGTTTTGATTGATCCGAAACTTATCATGGAAAAGAAATACCCAACCATGACATCTAGTTGCCCATTCGAAATGAGCAATATGTGTCTATTTGTATGTGTGTGTCTAAAATTTTCTGAGTGTCAACACTAAGTTTAGGAAAAAATAAAACAGAAGAAGAATCCATGCTATAAATAATTTGATTGAAAAGATTGAACTTCATTAGCTGTTCATTAATTAGCAGAAGAGAACTTCTTCAGGGCAAGTAAATTAAGACCCAGGTTTTGATACAACCATATGAGATGTGATTAGATAAAATAAGAGCAAAATGCTCCTTTTCTTAAACACTACAATTAAGGAAGAGAGGTATGTAGATAAAGAGAGTTAGTAGGTATTCCCTGACCTATTTATAATCACTATTTTCTTTTTCAAGTAGAATTTGTTTCTTAGTGGTAATCTATTTGCGATATACAATAACTAATCCTCTATTGATGCTAGCACATGGATACGAATTTGATACGTGAAAAAAAAAACGATCTTAAATAATATTTAGTACTTAACATCTTACTTTCAAACAAAAGTTGAGATCCACATTTCATAAATTCCTATTACTCTTTGGTGTCAGATTTAAAATCTTTTATGTTCTTACAAGTTTTATTGTGAGAACTTATATGAGTTTACAATGTTTATGAGAGGCAGGGGTATACATGGACCGGGTTGATTCGGTTTTTATCAAAATCGAACCAAATCAACTATATCGGTTTGGATTGGTTCGGTTTTGTCGGGTTTTTCGTGTTTTCGGGTTTTTTTATTACATGAATATTATTTCAATCTTACTTTGTTAAAATTATAGATAAGTCTTTGATAAGTGAATATATGTTTAGTAAATATGGAAAAAATTGACAAATATATGATCTTTTAGTATATTCTAATGAGAGAATTTTTTTAATAACACATGATAGTTATTTTCTTAGTCGTCTAACAATAATTTTTCATTAATTTATGCTTTCAAGGTTAATACATTAGAGGATCCCAAATATTTTTATATTTTCTAAAGAAAATTCACTATAAAGTCTTAAAAATATAAATAAAATTTATATATTTATATGACGGTTTGGTTCGGATTTTTTTACTTAATACCAAACCAATTCAAACCAAACCTAGTCGGATTTTTAATCGGTTTGGTGCGATTTTCCGGTTCGGTTTGAACACCCCTAGACAGATGTATGTGTGCGTATACAAAAAATAAACTAAATGATAGGGAAAAAATAAGATCATTCAGCTCGCATAACTTTCTCTTTCACTCTCTCCTATCCTGACACTCCTCAAAATACGAAGTCAATAAATAAAAGCTTCACTTAACAAGAAAATAAATAGAAAATTCATCTAATCTTCATAATAAGACCTTAAAAGAAGATTGTAACGTGTATTCAATACTAATTCCAGCTTTACTCTTTTTCTTCTCTTTTATGTTTTTATTAGCTTCCTTTATATATGCCTTTTGCAGTTTCCTCCGAGTTAATTTAACTCATGGTCATTAAACTTTTGTGTTTGTTACCCAAAAGTTATTTTTTTTTGTTACGTAAAAATCATTTAGCTTTGTGTTCATTACACAAAAGTCACTTTTCTTTCTTTTGTTACACAAAAATCATTTTACTTTGCTCTAGTTATTACAAAAGTCACATTTTTACTTGAAAAGTCTATTATGCATTGATATTATATAAACTTTCATATTTATGTAGTACCTTCTATATTATATACTATATAATATATTTTTACCTATGTATTTTATTTATAAATAAAAGAATTTATTATTATTTTATTTGTTATTTTTATAACATTTAGACAATGTGGGTTGCTCTGGTGGTAAATACCATCCACTTCCAACCAATTAACAGGTTGTGAGTTTGAACCACCCCATGAACAAGGTGGGGAGTTCTTGGAGGGAAGGATACCGGGGGTCTATTATCCCAGGGGTAGAGGTAACGTCTGCATATACAGCACCCTCCCCACACTTCAGTAGTGGGATTATACTGAATTGTTGTTGTTATATTTTCGAATATTTAATTTTTTCTTAACGTTTATTTTCAAGATATATTAGTAGCGTCATAAAACAACTTTTTTCAACAATTATTTATTTTGAATTTAATTGACCGACCAAAGTTGGTGGGTAATTTTCGACCAACTTTTTCGGTATGCCCTTCCGACCTTCAAAATACCGACCACACGTTAGTGGTCGCATTTTGGACGGTTATTGGCTATTACCGACCAACTTTGGTTGGTCTTTTTGGACGGTTTTTCCCGAATTTCTAGTTGTGTAATTTTTCAAATAACCAATTGCACAGGTAAATTCCCAAAAAAATATCCTCAGCTACATTCGCATGTAGAGTTACCTAGGAATTTTCCTTCAGATTAACATATGATATTTTCCTCATTTTCTTTGTTTGTTTAACTAAGAATTTTCTCACGAAAATGTACTTGCCGATTTATTTCTCTACTAATATGTATTAAAGTCACTGACAAATTTAATAACTCTACTAATATATTTTGAAAATTAACGTCAAAAAAAATTAAATATACAAATATATTATAAAAATATTAAGTTATTTGATTTATAAATAAAATACATAGATAAAAATATATTATATAGTATATAATATGGATGGTATTACATACATATGATATAATATCAAGGGAATAATAGACTTTTCAAGTAAAAATGTGATTTTTGTTATAATTAGAGCAAAGTAAAATAATTTTTGTGTAACAAAAGAAAGAAAAGTGACTTTTGTGTAATGAGCACAAAGTTAAATGATTTTTAAGTAACAAAAAAAGTGACTTTTGGGTAACAAACTCAAAAATTCAATAACCATGGATAAATTTAACTCATTTCCTCCTTTCTCATTCAGGTAAATTCTTTTAATTTTAGGAAATTTTACTTCCTGTAGAAAAGGTATACACTATTTATTATAAACCAAAATTATTTTAAAATATTATTTTCTATAGTTACCTTTTATATTTTATATCAAAATAGGTATTTATGGTATATACTAACATTGAATGATATACGCTATTTAGCCGACGAAAAAGAAGATTCTCTCTCTCTTCGAGCAACTCAGGATACACGCCCTAGTATTGATGACCGATGAGACATTAGAATAGAGTAGAAGGCAGTCAGGAAACAGAAAAGAGTAAAGTTTTTGAACTCTTATCATAAATTTATTGTACTGATCCGACGAACTTTCTTCTTTTCTTGGCCGGAAAAATGCCATGTTCGACGAGCTTTCTTCTCTTCTTTGCCATTTAGTCACATACAATGATACAAATACATTTTATTATGTATAAATTCACTCAAACACCTTGTATTTTTATATAAAAATATTTGTTTGCCTGTATTCATGTATTTTAAAGATCTGTATTTTTTAATACGCCTAAACACAGGATATAAACGTTGAAATACACTGAATACAAATATTAAATATAAAATAATATAAAAAGTAAATACATTTAATTTTAAAATACAGTAAAATACACTGAATACAAATAGAAATATAGTAACTACAACCAACGAAATATACTGAATACATCGGTAATAACATGTATTAGGAGTAACTAAAATATTATTATTACAAATACATTTGAATACACTAAATATAAAATAGCGAATATAATAAATACAAACAATGAATCTAATGAATGCAACAATAAAAAAAAATATTGAAACACACTAAATGCAAAAGTTATATACACCTGAAAAATCATTCTAATTACTTGGGTTGATAATGAGGTATACTAGAATTGATTTTGTTGAGTTATATTAGGGGTGTATCATGCTAATTGATATTATTTTTGTTATTAGACTGTTGGACATACCTATTTTTAAGGTGATTGTCGTTACTGTATTCATGAATACATGGCGCAAATACATGCGTGTACAGCTGGACTGCCCTGATTTTAGGCGTTTTTTGCTGTTGTATTCATGATACAACAGCGCGAATACATCGATTACACTACCGTAACAGCTGAACATTAATTATAGGAAATAATTATGTATACGATAGCTATAGAAAGTTAATAGCCACTAAACAATAGTGATTTCTCAAAATTTCCCTTTCTTTTTATTTCATATATTTGTCCGGTCAGCAGATTAAATCTCTCATGCTACATATATAGAAACATTTCTCCATTTTTTCCTCACGAAGTAGATGAAACACATCTCCATCAACAAAACGAAAACAAAAAAATCTAGTTTGTTCCAATATATGACTAATGAGACTGCGTAAACATGTGTTGGGATTCTTTCCTAATGGTCCACTAATGTTACACATAAAGACATTTCAGGAAAGGAACTTTAACCAAAAGTGTTAGTGATATATTTGAAAAATATTACTACCACTTTTTTTAGTTACCTCTTTTTGCTCCTTTCGTTCCAGAAAATTAGCATCGATCGGTTCTTCACTTACTCTCGTTTGATTTAAATAATCTTATTTTCTTTCCTATTTAATTTTTTTTAGACTCGTGGTATTATTAGCGATTTCTATGTTATACTTGAATACTTTTGACTCGTCATAGCTGTATGGGTTAAAATCTGACTCGACAAGAATCAGCGTGCAAAGGGACGGTGAAAAGTTACTTGGGACAATCGTATCCATACACGCTATAACACACGCACCTCGGCCACAGGTGAGGTTATTATTCAGAATGCTTGAGTGGCGAATTGGACGTTATGGCATTTCAAGGGGTCAATTCATAATATAGTCAAACGACTTAAATACTATGGTCAATGACTGTTGGATAAAGGAGAAGACCTAATATATAACTAAGTGAGAAGAAGAAGGAACGGGGACTGAAACAAATCCACGAACAGATGTTTTCTGGGAAGAAGGGAGATCTTTATCTCTCTCCCTCTCTCCACGAAGGAGAAAGAAACAAGGAAGCTCGGATTTGCGACATGTATCTTAGTCTTATCATATTAAATGTATGTGGTTCAACCTTGCAAAGATCGGTGACCCTTTTTACCCATGTATTCTTCATAATTGTTTAATGTTATGAAAATCACCATCATCTTCTTATATAATGGGATTCAATCAGTGTTTGTCCGAATTCGGGTTTCGAGGCCTTGAAAATCTCATTTTCTTTTTCTTCGATTTGCGTGCACAATCCGGACGCATTTTCGGAAAGCCTTTATGTGAAATTTAAGAAAAACATTAAAATTTGCCTTTAAAGTTGACTTTGGTCAATATTCTTGGTAAACGGACACCGGACCCGTGATTTGACGGTCCCGTCGGTTCCGTAGCAAAATATGGGACTTGGGCATATGTCCGTAATCGAATTCTGAGGTACCTAATCCGAGAAAAGAATTTTTGAAGAAAATTGTTTGCTGAAAAATATAAGGATTTTTGAAAATGGAATAGTGTGTGATCTCGTTGGTATCGAGCCTTTATTTTGATTTCGGACCCCAGTACATGTTTGATATAATATTTAAGTCGTATCAGCGAAATTTGGTGAAAAACGGAAGAGATTTGATATAATTCAGACCCTTGGTTGAGAAAATAGAAAATATCAAAGTTCTTAAGAACTTCATTAGTTTTGGTGTTAAATTCATTGTTTAAGGTATTATTTTGGCGATTTGATCGCACGAGCAAGTTCGTATAATATTTTTAGACTTTTGTGCATGTTTGGTTTGGAGTCCCGAGAGCTTGGGTGAGTTTTGGATAAGCCGTGGAGTGTTTTGGGACTTAGAAAAAATGTTGTTGCATCTGGTATTTATTGCAGGCTCTAATCTCGTAATTGCGAGATCAAGTTTCTCAATTGCGAGCCTCATAGGCTTGGCAATTGTGAGGGCTCTATCGCAATTGCGAAGAAGCCCTGGCCAACATAGTTCACATTTGCAAACATTTCCTTCGCATTTGCGAAGTCAAAAGGGAAATGTCTATCGTTCATGCATGGTTGTCAATGCCAGTAGGGGATTCTATTATTGTAGTCCGTGTCTATCGTTCTTGCATGTTGTTATTGGGAGTCTTGAGACTAGTGTAGACTTCCTACTTCTTGATATGGTTAACTTCGATGTTATTTTGGGGATGGATTGGTTGGCACCTTACCACGCTATATTGGACTGTCATGCCAAGACCATGCCTTACCCTTGCCGGGTTTGCCTCGATTGGAGTAGAGAGGGACTCCTGGTCATTCTACCTGTAGGGTTATCTCTTATATGAAGGCTCGGCATATGGTCGAGAAGGGGTGTTTGGCTTATTTGGCTTATGTTCGTGATTCTAGTGCTGAAGTTCCTTCCATGGATACTATGCCAGTTTTTCGGGAGTTTCAAGAGGTGTTTCTTACAGATCTGCTAGTGATGGCACACGGCAGGGATATCGACTTTTGCATTGATTTGGCTTCGGGCACTCAACCCATTTCTATTCACCCATATCGTATGGCCCCGCCATAGTTGAATGAATTGAAGGAGAATTTGCAAGACTTGCTTGATAATTGCTTTATTAGACCTAGTATCTCGCCCTGGGGTGCTCCGGTGTTGTTTGTTAAGAAGAAGAATGTGTCGATGAGGATGTGTATAGATTATCGACAGTTGAACAAATTTACCGTCAAGAATAAGTATCAATTACCGAGGATTGATGATTTTTTTGATCAACTTCAGGGTGCCAAGGTATTTTCGAAGATTGACTCTGGCTACCATCAGTTGAGAATTAGGGCATCTGATGTCCCTAAGACAACTTTTCGCACTCAGTACGGGCATTACAAGTTTCTGGTGATGTCTTTTGGGTTGACAAATGCCCCAGCAATGTTTATGGATTTGATGAACCGGGTGTTCAATCCATATATGGATTCTTTCGTGATTGTCTTCATTGATGATATTTTATCTACTCCCGCGGCCGAGAGGAGCATGAGCGTCATCTTCGGGTTTTTCTTCAGACTCTAAGAGACAGTCACTTATATGTTAAGTTTTTGAAATGTGAGTTTGGTTTGAGTTAACTTGCTTTCTTGGGTCACGATGTATCAGTAGAGGGTATTCAGGTGGATCCTAAGAAGGTTGAGATAGTCAAGGACTGGCCTAGACCCACATCAGCTATAGAGATCCGGAGTTTCTTGGGTTTGGAGGGTTATTACCGTCGGTTCGTGGATAGGTTTTTATATATATAAGCCCCGATGACCATGTTAACCTAGAAGGGTACCCGGTTCAGGTGGCCGGAAGAGTTTGAAGCGAGCTTTCAAAATATCAAGATAACTTTGACTACGGCGCCGGTGTTGGTATTGCCCATAGGTTCAGGGCCATATACATCATATTGTGACGCATCTCATATTGGACTGGTGCGGTGTTGATGTAGAATGGCAAGGTTATTGCATATGCTTTGCGATATTTGAAGATCTATGAGAAGAATTATCTAGTTCATGATTTGGAGCTAGCAGCCATTGTTCACGCGCTGAAGATTTGGATGCATATTTATATGGCGCATCATGTGAGGTGTTCACGGATCATAAGAGTCTGCAGTATTTGTTCAAGCAAAAGGAGCTAAATTTGAGGCAGAGGAGGTGGTTGGAGCTATTGAAGGACTATGATATCACCCTCTTGTATCATCTGGGGAAGTCTAATATGGTGACCGATGCTTTGAGTAGGAAGTCGGCTAGCATGGGTAGCCTTGCATGTATTCCAGCTGGTGAGAGGCCGCTTGGTTTGGATGTTCAGGATTTGGCCAATCAGTTCGTGAGGTTGGATGTCTCTGAGCCCAGCTGTGTTATTACTTGTACGGTCACTCGGTCTTCATTATTGAGTGTATCAGGGATCGGCAATATGATGATCCTCATTTTCTTGTCCTTAGGGACACAGTGCGGCACGGTGGTGCCAAGCAGGTTACAGTTGGAAATGACGAAGTTCTGAGGATACAAGGTCGAGTTTGTGTGCCTAAAGTGGATAGACTTCGTGAGTTGATTCTAGAGGAGACCCATAGTTCCCGGTATTCTATTCATCCGGGTCCCGCCAAGATGTATTAGGATTTGTGGCAATATTACTAGTGGAAAAGAATGGAGAAGGAAAATGTTGCGTATGTAGCTTGGTGTTTGAATTGTCAGGAGGTAAAGTACGAGCATCAGAGACCTGTTGGTTTGTTTTAGAAGATTGAGATTCCTGAGTGGAAGTGGGAACGTATCACCATGGACTTCGTTGTTAGACTCCCACAGACTCAGAGGAAGTTCGATGCGGTATGGGTTATTGTTGATAGGCTGACTAAGTCAACGCATTTCATTCTTGTGGAAATTTCCTATTCTTCAGAGCGGTTAGCTGAGATCTATATCCAGGAGATTGTCCGTCTTCATGGTATGCCCGTGTCTATCATTTGTGACCGAGGTACGCAATTTACCTCATTTTTTTGGAGGGCAGTTCAGCGTGAGTTGGGAACACAAGTCGAGTTGAGCACAACATTTCATCCTCAGACAGACGGACAGTGCGAGCACACTATTCAAATTTTGAAGGATTTGCTCCGCGCATGTGTTATTGAATTTGGAGGTTCTTGGGATCAGTTCTTGCCGTTAGCGGAGTTTACCTACAACAACATCTACCAGTCGAGCATCCAGATGGCTCCCTATGATGTATTATATGGTAGGTAGTGTCGATCGCGAGTTGGGTGGTTTGAGCCGGGGAAGGCTCGGTTGTTGGGTACAGATTTGGTACAGGATGCCTTGGACAAGGTTAAGATAATTCAGGATAGGCTTTTTACAGCTCAGTCCAGGTAAAAGAGTTATGCCGACCGTAAGGTTCATGATGTGGAATTCATGGTCGGAGGGCGAGTGTTGCTTCGAGTGTCGGCCATGAAGGGCGTGATGAGATTTGGGAAGAAGGGCAACCTAAGCCCTAGGTTAATCTGGCCTTTTGATATTCTTGATCGAGTGGGAGAGGTGGCTTATAGACTTGCATTGACACCATGTTTATTAGCTATGCACCCAGTGTTTCTTGTGTCCATGCTCTGGAAGTATCTAGGCGATATATCCCACGTGTTAGACTTCAGCACAATCCAGTTGGACAGATATTTGACCTATGAGGAGGAGCAGGTAGCTATCCTAGACCGGCAGGTTTGTCAGTTGAGATCGAAGAGTTATCCTTAGATTCATGTTTAATGGAGAGGTCAGCCCGTGAAGGCATCTACCTGGGATTCCGAGTCCGATATGCGGAGCCGATTTATCCCCATCTTTTCACCGGCTCAGGCACTTTTCTATGTCCGTTCGAGGACGAACGGTTATTTTAGAGGTGGAAAATGCGATGACTCAAAGGGTCATCTTTTGTTTTTGAATCTAAATCCGAGTTTCGAGGCCTTGAAAACCTTATTTTTTTCTCCTAAAGTTGCGTTCGCCGTCCAGGCGCGTTTCCGGAAAGCCTTTATGTGAAATTTAAGAAAAACATTGAAATTTACCTTTAAAATTGATTAAAGTTTACTTTGGTCAACATTCTTGGTAAGCCGACCCGAAGCAGTAATTTGACGGTCCCATAGAGTCCGTAGTAAAATATGGGACTTGGGCATATGCCCGGAATTGAATTCCGAGGTCCCTAGCCCGAGAAAAGAATTTTTGAAGAAAGTTGCTTGATGGAAAATGTAAGGATTTCTAAAATGGAATAGTGTGTGATCTCGTTGGTAACGAGCCCGTATTTTAGTTTCGGAGCCCAGTGCAGGTTTGATATAATATTTTAAGTCGTACCTGTAAAATTTGGTGAAAAATGGAAGAGACGATATAATTCAGACTCTTGGTTGAGAAAATAGAAAATATCAATGGTCTTAAGAATTTTATGAGTTTTGGTGTTAAATTCATTGTTTAAGCTGCTAATTTGGTGATTTAATCGTACGAGCAAGACTGTATAATATTTTTAGACTTGTGTGCATGTTTGGTTTATAGCCCGGAGGACTCAGGTGAGTTTTAGATAGGCCACAGAGTGTTTTGGGACTTCGAAAAATTGCTGTTGCATCTGGTATTTGTTACAGGCTCTGATCTCGCAATTGCGATATCATGCTTCGCAATTGCGAGCCTCACAGGCTTGGCAATTGCAAGGTTTCTATCGCAACTGCAAGGAAGCCCCGGCCATCATAGCTCTCATTTGCGAAGTCAACAGGGTAGTCAACCTTCGCAATTGCGACAAATTATTAGCAATTGCGACAGAAGCAGACATTGCAGTAGGTTCGCATTTGCGAAGCCTGTCTCGCAATTGGAAAGCTCCTATCGCAAATGCAACATCTGCAACTGATCAAAACATCACTTAGACAGGATTTCACTTCAATTCTCAAATTTTCAAACCCTAGGCTCCCATATGCGATTTTCCAAAGAAGATGTCTTCCCCAAATCATAGGTAAACTACTTCTAAATCATTTTCTTCAATCTGTTTCATCTTTTTACATGATTTTATATCAAAATCTAGGATTTTTCATGTGAAATAGTGTGTTCTTAGGTAGAATTCAGGAATTTTGAAAGATTTGGACCTCAAATTGAGGTAGGATTTCAATATAAATCGGATTTTTGTTCGAACTTCAAGTTTTGATCAAGCGAGTCTGGGGTTGGTTTTTAACTTTTTGGGGAAATCATTGGGAAATCAATACTCATGCATTAGAACTGGTTCATTTAGCATTAATTTTTGCATAGATTTGGGCGGTTTGGAAGTAGAAATCGACGGAAAAACAGTATTTGAGGCGTGATTTTTGGCCATGGAATCGAGGTAAGTGTTTGGTCTAACCTTATTTTGAGGGAATAGGTGTTGATGTCTTATTTGCTTCGTGTTAGTATTGAGTACGACGTATAGGTGTTGTGACGAGCATCTATACGTTGATGTTGAGCATGCAAGTGAGTCTTATATTGTGACCGTTGTGTCTCTTATCACGCACTGTTCATGCTTAAATTGATGATTCTCTATGTTGAGCAAGTTTTATGATATTTTTGGGTATTTGATCATTATTGAGTATTGACTCAAGTTGAGACTTACTTTGTGAAGTTAACTATTGAAATGAGATGGGTTATTGTTGATTCCCTTGTCGGGATGTTATTGTTTCTTCTGTTTGGGTGAGGAAGAGTGTAAAGCACAAAGGGTGATAACGTGCATGATACTGTGAGTGAGTGTTAATGCACGAAGGGTGATGTCGTGCCAATATTGTGAGAGTTAATGCACGAAGGGTGATGCCGTGCCATGTATTGAGATTTAATGCACGAAGGGTGATGTTGTGCCGATATTATGAGAGTTAATGCACGAATGGTGATGTCGTGCCATTTTTGTTATTTCATATGGTGAGGACGAGAGTAAAAGCACGAAGGGTGATGTCGTGCAAGTGTTACTATTTCATTATTCATGTTGGTTCAAACATGGTGTTTACTTTACTTCTCTATTGAATTACTGTCAGAATTTAATATTCCCCGCAACATGTTCCCCTTCCCATCTTTATCTGTTACCTTTTGTTATTATAGTACTGCTCATATATGATTTAACTGCACATATGTATATGGCTGTCGTGTTCTAGACTCATCACTACTTCGCCGAGGTTAGGCTTGACACTTACCAATACATAGGATCGGTTGTACTGATACTGCATTCTGCACTTTTTGTGCAAATTTTGGTGCTAGACCTTGTGAGTAGATTTGAGATGGCTCCTTTCAGTCCAGGGAGACCCAAGGTAGATCTACCAACGTCCGCAGAGAATGGAGTCCCCTTTCCGCTATTTTTGTCTTTTCATGTCTCTTTCTATTTTGAGAACAGATGTACTTTAGAACAATATTTGTAGAATTTCTTAGACGTTCGTGGATTGTCACACCAGATCATTGGGTAGTTATGTATCAGAGTTGCTGAACTGTTATATCACTTCCGCATTTCATATTTGTTTGGTTTTAGCTATTATGTATTTCTGTTTGATTAATAATAAATGTGCTAACTGTAACAGTCGACTTGCCTAGCTTTCACGAGTAGGCGCCATCACGATCCACGAGGGTGGAAAACCCGGATCGTGACAGTGTTATAGTTATATATTATGTGTGCTATGTTTTCTTACTCTTATCTTCTATCTTAGATCTAGGGTAAATTATCTTTGGTTAGGATTTACCTAAAATCTTCTTATTTAATTAGTTTATCAAAAAGCTCAACACTTTTTGGTCAAACAATAGCCTTTTTTCTTGTTTTTTTTAGAAGAAAATGCAGTTCTTATTATTGTTTATCCCACACCAATATTTTTTTGGTCAAATAAAAAATTTTACTTAACCGGCTACGAATTTGTAAAAATTAGCGGTTTAGACGCCGAAATCATGAATCGCACCTCAATTCAAGCTTTATTGTGACGACCCAGCCGGTCGTCTTAAGAATTAACACCCGATCCCCTATTAACTGCTTTTCCCAAGTCTATTTTCTACTAATTTGAATTTGCCGGGATGTTCCGTTTTGAATTTCGGAGAGTTTTGGGACACTTAGTCCCTAAATGAGTTCTTAAGTATCATAAAGTTGCTTGTGGTTTGAACAGTGTGAAGACGACCTTGAAATGGAAATCTGATGGTTCCGTTAGCTCCGTTAGGTGATTTCAGGGTTAGGGGTGTGTTCGGAATGTGTTTTAGAAGTCCGTAGCGTATTTAGGCTTGAAATACCGAAGTTTGGAATTTTTTGAAGTTCCGGTTCGATAGTGAGATTTTGATTTGAGGGTCGGAATGGAATTCCAGAAGTTGCAGTAGCTCCATCATGTCATTTTGGATGTGTGTGTAAAATTTCAGGTCATTCGGACGTGGTTTGGTTAGGTTTTTGATGGAAAGCGTATTTTGAAGATTTGAAAGTTCATAAGCTTGAATTTTGGTTAGATTCATCGTTTAGATGTTGTTTTATGTGATTTGGAACTTTGAGCGAGTCTGTGTTAGGTTATATGACTTGTCTGTGGGATTAGACGGGGTCCCGGGAGCCTCGGGTGTATTTCGGATGGGCTACAGATCATTTTTCCCTATGTTTGAACTGCTGTTCTGCTATCAGGTATTTCCTTCTACGCGATCGCATTGTTTGTCCCGCGATCGCATAGCACAAATTTGGCATCAATATTTTCTTTCTATGCAATTTCATTGCTTGTCCCGCGATCGCATAGAACAAATTTGGGTATCAATATTTTCCTTCTATGCGATCGCATTGCTTGTCTCGCGATCGCATAGCACAAATTTGGGCATTAATATTTTCCTTCTATGCGATCACATTGCTTGTCCCGCGATCGCATGGCACAAATTTGGGCATCAATATTTTCCTTCTATGTGATCGCATTGCTTGGCCCGCGATCGCATAGCACAAATTTTGGGAAGCAGTATTTCCTTCTATGCGATCGCATTGATTTTCTCGCGATCACATAGCACAAATTTGGCTTCAATATTTTTCCTTCTATGCGATCGCATTGTTTGGCCCGCGATCGCATAGCACAAATCACTGGGCAGACAGATTAAATCCCAAATCCGAGGGTTTCACCATTTTTATCCCATTTTTGACTTCTAGAGCTTGGTTCTAAGCGATTTTTGAAGGAATTTTCACCTGGGCGATTTGGGTAAGTGATTCTCACTCGATTTAGACCAATTTCCATGAATCTCCTCTTAATTTCATCCTTTAATTTCAAATTTTGGTTAAAAATTAGGTAAAACTTCATAGACCATATTATTGAGTTTTGAGTAGGTGTTTGACCTCTGATTTGGGAGATTTTTGTATGGTTATACTCGTGAGAGTACGAGGGTTCTAAAAATGTAAAACTTATCTGATTCCGATATGTTGTCTTGAGGGGTATTTTGGTCATTTTACCTAAATTTACGTCTTAGCTTTAAATTAAATAGTAGAATCAGTTGCTTGAGATGTTATTTACAATGTGTGATTGAATTGAATAGATTTGGGCTATATCGAGTCGAGTACTTATGTCAAGAACGTTGTTGCTGGTTGATTTTAGCCGGTTCGAGGTAAGTATCTTGCCTAACCTTGTGTGGGGGACTTTCCCTTAGGATTTGAGTCTTCTTTGTTGATTGTATTCCTTGCATGCGAGGTGACGAGTACGTGCTCGAATTTATTTGTGGAAAATTATCCCTTTTAGGCTCTTATATCCTTATAATCACCGAATATGAAGTTGTTCTTGGTACGATTGAGCTCCCTGTTAGTAGTTTCACCTCTATATGTCTTACTTGGAATTTATTTTCCTTTTTGGTTTACTTATTGCCTAATTGACTTTTACTTGTTTAACTGTAGACACTTACCCTTCTATAGTCACATTATCATTCCTGACTGCTTGTCTTTATTAGGAAAGCATTATTTTTATCTCTCATGTAAATAATTGTTCTTTATTGGAAAGGAGTAAGATATCCTATGTTTAGTTGATATTTTCCTTAATTGTAATTATTTAATTCATGTTAACTTCCTTGTTGTTGAACTGAGTATTATGGGGTTGTTGTTTCGTATTATTTTCTCCCATGTTGAGTTGTCTTATTGCACTTAGTATTTCCCTGCTACGGTTATTCCTTGTGAGTTAGTTGTACCGTCTTTTGGTGAACGGAATTTCTTGAGTTGATTCTCTTAGTTTATTCCTGTATATATTGTCATTTGTTGTGTTGTACTTGAGATTGTGATGCACAAGGTTTCTGTCGTGCGGTTGTTGATATTGTGATGCACGAGGTTTCTGCCGTGCAGTTGTTGCTACTGTGACGCACGAGGTTTTTGCCGTGCGGTTGTTGTTGAAGGGTTGCACGAGGTCTTTGCCGTGATATTGTTGTTATTGATGTTTTGCACATGCAGTGTAATAAGGCGGGATACGTTATACGCTTATATGTGGGTTGCGCATGTGGCAGAATAAGGTGGGAACATTGTTATGCACGTGTGGCGAAATAAGGTGTGCTTATTATATTATTAATTGCACACGTGGCGAAATAAAGTGGGCTATGTTAGGGATTGATTGTAAAGAATTTTGACGGCCTGTGGAGGCATTCCTATCCTATTTCATACTGTGATTGTGGGTTGCTTACCTGTACGAACTTTGTCGCTTGGAAGTTATGAGAAAACAGTATGGGCGGTCCGTTCTCATTTCCATGTTTGCTAGTTGGTATAATTCTTGTTAAAAACACTTGCACAAGCATACACGTAATTGGACATCCCCATTAGAAGTGAATTCCTTCCGATTTTGCTAAGGGTGGAGGTACGCCTTCGTTTATCCATTATATATGTGAGAGTGGCCCTAGTTAGCCAGTTGGTGGTCAGTATGACTGTGAGATTGATGGGACATAGGATGCCAAGTGTTAGATTTCAGATACTGGGTTTTCGTGAGTTGTGGTGTATCCGAGATCTTGGTAAAATTGCCGAAAGAGTTGAATAAGACCTTATGTGATCATCATTGTAGGATGTGAGTTATTGACTTGTTTTTCCCTTGCTGTGTTGTGACCTTAGGATTTGGATTATGATTCTGTCGTCATTTTGTATCATCATTTATTATATTCTTGTTGTCACTTGTTGTCCTTTTCCCTTATTGTGAATAGCAGCAATTTTAATCATTCATGCAGTCTTTACATATTTATATATCGATTCCATTATTCCTATGATTACATCGTTTATTTGACCGATAGATGCCTTGACTGTTCCTCGTCACTACTCCACCGAGGTTAGTCTTGATACTTACTAGGCACCGCCGTGGTGTGCTCATGCTGCTCTCTTGCACATTTTTGTTGTGCATATACAAGTACCCTACTCAGTTCTGTCAGCCTTGGAAGGAGGCATATCGGTAGAGACTTCGAGGTACATCTGCTACGTCCGCAGACCGAGGAGTCCCTTTTCAGTTTTCTGTAATAAATATAGCTCTTTCAGTATTTCTCCTTTATATAGATATTCTTGAGTCAGAGTCTTTTATGTATCCCTTAGCTTGTGATTTGTGAGATTTCGGGTTTTGGGAACTTTTCTTAGCTTCGAGAGTTATTATTGTATGTGCCGAGCGGCACCCTAAATTCATGTTTAATTTACTAAATTAGTTTTAATTATTCTTCCGTAATTTATGGATTTTCTTCCGCATTATTAAGCTTACCTAGTCGTTTGAACTAGGTGCCATCACGACATATTCACAGTGGGCGAACTGGGGTCGTAAGTAGTTGGTATCAGAGCTCTAAGTTCATAGGTGTCACAGATCACAAGCCGATTTATTAGAGTCTCGTGGATCAGTACGGAGACATCTGTACTTATCTGCGAGAGGCTTATAACTGTTAGGAAAATTCCACTTCATTTGATTTCCCTGTCGTGCGAGATTTTTGGACATCCACAATCCTAAACCTCTGTCTTTTACTCTATCACAGATGGTGAGGACACGTACTACCCGAGGTGATCAGGCACCCGCGCCCCCTGCTGTAGCCGTCAGAGGTCGGGGCCGTGATAGAGTTCGAGGACGCGCACGTGGTGCAGCGAGAGCACCTGCGTGAGATCCATCCGGAGTCTAGGCACCTGACACGCTTACTGCTACTACTCCTCCAGCCCTTCAGGAGACTTTGGCATAGTTCATGAGTATCTACACTACTTTGACTCAGGCAGTATTGCTTCCCCTTGCTGCAGCCACATCCCAGGCCGAGGGAGGAGCACAGACTCCCGCCGCCCGCACTCCTGAGCAGCGAGCGCATGTTGAGCAGGTCCTAGAGATTATTCCTATGCCACCTGCGGCACCAGTTCAGCTCGAAGGCATGGCAGCGGCTTCCGAGCAAGAGCTGATGAGACTAGATAGGTTCAAAAAGTATGATCCTCCGGTGTTCAGTGGATTAGCATCAGACGATGCCTTGGGGTTTCTTTATGAGTGTTACCGTATTCTCCGTACTATGGGTATCTCTGGATCGAGTGGGGTTTCTTTCACTACTTTTCAGCTTCGAGGAGCCGCCTATGATTGGTGGCGCACCTATGAGTTAGACAACCCAGACCAGGTAGCTTCACTGACTTGGACCCAGTTTTCAGATATGTTTCTGAGAGAGTTTGTTCCTCAGAGCCTTAGGGATTCTTGGCGCGCGGAGTTTGAGCATTTGCGCCAGGGTGCTATGACCGTCTCAGAGTATGCTGTCCGTTACACCAGTTTGGCTAGACATGCCTCAGCCTTGGTTCTACTGTTCGCGAGAAGGTTCGCCGGTTCATTGAGGGGCTTATTCCCAGCATCAGGTCTAGTATGGCTCGCGAGTTGGAGATGGATATTCCATATCAGTAGGTGGTAAACATTTCCATGAGGATAGAGGGTATGCATGCTAGAGAGAGAGAGGGTAGGCAAGGTCATGAGAGAGAGAGCAGACGAGAGCAGAGGAGAGAGTTTGAGAAGGCGGGGAGGCCTCGTAGACCGGTGAGATATACTTGTCCTTATTTTGGAGGCAAGGTGCATCATGGTAGAGGTTTTGCGAGTCAGCCAGTTCAGTTTGCACTTCAGGCTATGCATGGTGATTTAGGTGTTCATGGGTCTCGGAGTACCCGTATCGCACAATTCCCACCACCTCGTCAGCAGAGAGGGTGCTTTGAGTGTGGAGATACTAGCCGCATGGTGAGAGATTGTCCTAGACTTCGGACCGATGTGTCACAGCAAGGTATTCAGGAAGGTAGAGAGCGCCCAAGAGGGGGAGGCCCGACTCGTTGATGTGTTTCATATAGTAGGCTTGAGGCCGATGCGCCAGTTGAATGTCATTCAGGTACAGATTCAGTTTGTTATAGGGGGCACTATTTGTAGCTCATCACAGTTTTGCATATCGAGGTGAGCTCCCTTACTTGTTAATTCTAGTTATGGGTGCATTTCATGATTGCACTCTGTTTATGTGATTATCCCGTTGGATAGGTTTTATGAGTGATAGCTATGTCTATCATCCGTTTCTAGCTGTTGCCGAGTGTTATGAGGCTAGTAGTAAATTCATGTTGTCTGTTTCGGTAGGTTTGATGTGATCACTGAGTATTCTTGGTTACGAACTTTGATTTTTATGCTCCACCGGTGTGGGAGCCAACCTGTGTTGTAATTTGTAGACGGAATTGATCTAGTAAGAGTCTCTAGATGGGTTGATGTGTTCCCTACTTGTGATTCAGTGTTGAGGGCGGGACCCTCGTGATTTCAGGTTATTTGATATGTTGAGACTGGGCTGTGTACTACAGTG
Organism: Nicotiana glauca; assembly: GCA_026770625.1. NCBI lineage: Eukaryota > Viridiplantae > Streptophyta > Magnoliopsida > Solanales > Solanaceae > Nicotiana > Nicotiana glauca. The sequence continues at coordinate 50,085 of MU674044.1, read as the reverse complement.
AGAGTTATATCAGTATAAGATCCTTGTGAATCTTTATATGCTTTTTATTCTTTCTTGATAGATGTTTTTGTCGATTTGTGTTTTAGAAGAATTTGTGCTAGTTTGATTTATTAATTAGTTTCCTTATATGTTTCCTTTCTCATATTTAGTCATTTCCGTTCTATGCTTCTTGAGTTTTAGCTTATGGGGTGTGTACCCATTGGTGTTGGTTGATATTTGGTTATTCGGGTGTTTTGTTATGTGGTTTTCGTGGTTATTGTATCATCACCAGTGTTGTGGAGGTTGAAAGGAGTTCTTATTGAATTTGAGGCTTATGGCCGGTATGGATTTGATCTCAGGTAAGTATTGCTATCAGAAATGTTATTGTGGGCCTATGTGTGATGTGTCATGTTGTGTGGTTGTACCCTGTATGTGTTGGCATGAACTGAAGCAGCTGGTTGAGACTGATACCGGATATGGATTTAGGATCGGGTCTTTTGGAAACGAATGGGAGGTGGGAATTCTGGCTCGAAGGCTTATTGGTATTGCTAGGAAGATTAGATCTCAGTTGAGATGATGTCGTCATGCTTAAGTAGATTGGGGTGACGTGGGATCACCCGCAGGTGTATGTTGGTAGTGCGCACTCAGTGACTTGAGGACTTCAGGTATGTCTCTATGCTCGTTCGAAGACGAACGAATGTTTAAGTGTAGGAGGATGTGACGACCCAGCCGGTCGTCTTAAGAATTAATGCCCGATCCCCTATTAACTGCTTTTCCCAAGTCTATTTTCTTCTAATTTGAATATGTCGGGATGTTCGGTTTTGAATTTCGGAGAGTTTTGGGACACTTAGTCCCTAAATGAGAGCTTAAGTATCAAAAAGTTGCCCGTGGTCGGAACAGTGTGAAGAAGGCCTCGGAATGGAAATCTGATGATTCCATTAGCTCCGTTAGGTGATTTTGGAGTTGGAGTGTGTTCGTAATGTGTTTTGGAAGTCCGTAGAGGATTTAGGCTTGAAATGCCGAAGTTTGAATTTTTTGAAGTTCGGGTCCGATAGTGAGATTTTGATCCGAGGGTCGGAATAGAATTCCGGAAGTTGCAGTAGCTCCGTCATGTCATTCGGGATGTGTATGTAAAATTTTAGGTTATTCGGACGTGGTTTGGTTAGGTTTTTGATCGAAAGCGTATTTTGAAGATTTGAAAGTTCATAAGCTTGAATTTTGGATCGATTCGTTGTTTCGATGTTGTTTTATGTGATTTAGAAATTCGAGAGAGTCCGTGTTAGGTTATATGACTTGTGTGTGGGATTAGACGGGGTCCTGGGAGCCTCGGGTGTGTTTCGGATGGGCTACGAGTCATTTTTCCCTATGTTTGAACTGTTGTTATGCTATCTGGTATTTCCTTCTATGTGATCGCATTGTTTGTCCCGAGATTGCATAGCACAAATTTGGGCATCAATATTTTCCTTCTATGAGATCGCATTGCTTGTCCCCCGATCACATAGCACAAATTTGGGCATCAATATTTTCCTTCTATGTGATTGCATTGCTTGTCCCGCAATCGCATAGTACAAATTTGGGCATCAATATTTTCCTTCTATGCGATCGCATAGCACAAATTTGGGCAACAATATTTTCCTTCTATGCGATCCCATCGTTTTTCCCGCAATCGCATAGCACAAATTTAGGCATCAAAATTTTACTTCTATGCGATCACATTGTTTGGCCCGCAATCGCATAGCACAAATTTTGGGCAGCAATATTTTCTTTTATGCGATCGTATTGATTTGCCCGCGATCGCATAGCACAAATTTGGCATCAATATTTTCCTTCTATGCGATCGCATTGTTTGGCCCGCGATCACATAGCACAAATCACTGGGCAGACAGATTAAATCCCAAATCCGAGGGTTTCACTATTTTTATCCCATTTTGACTTCTAGAGCTTGGTTCTTGGCGATTTTTGAAGGGATTTTCACCTGGGCGATTTGGGTAAGTGATTCTCACTCGATTTAGACCAATTTCCATGAATCTCCTCTTAATTTCATCTTTTAATTTTGAATTTTGGTTAAAAATTGGGTAAAACTTTATAGACCAAATTATTGAGTTTTGAGTGGGTGTTTAACCTCCGATTTGGGAGATTTTTGTATGGTTAGACTCGTGAGAGTACGAGAATTCTGAAAATATAAAATTTATCTGATTTCGAGATGTCTTCCTAAGGGGCATTTTGGTCATTTTACCTAATTTTGCGTCTTAGCTTTAAATAATAGTAAAATCAGTTGATTGAAATGTTATTTTCAATGTGTGATTGAATTAAATAGATTTGGGCCATATCGAGTCGAGTACTCGTGGCAAGAACGTGGTTGCTAGTTGATTTTAGCCAGTTCGAGGTAAGTATCTTGCCTAACCTTGTGTGGGGGACTTCCCCTTAGGATTTGAGTCTTCTTTGTTGATTGTATTCCTTGCACGCAAGGTGACGAGTGTGTGCTCGGATTTATTTGTAAAAAATTGTCCCTTTTAGGCTCTTAGATCCTTGTAATCACTGAATATGAAGTTGTTCTTGGTAAGATTGAGCTCCCTGTTAGTAGTTTCACCTCTACATGTCTTACTTGGAATTTATTTTCCCTTTTGGTTTATTATTGTTGCCTAATTGACTTTTACTTGTTTAACTATAGACTCTTACCCTTCTATAGTCACATTATCATTCCTGACTGCTTTTCTTTATTTGGAAAGCATTATTTCTATCTCTCGTGTAAATAATTGATCTTAATTGGAAATAAGTTAGATATCATATGTTTAGTTGATATTTTCCTTAATTGTAATTATTTGATTCATGTTAACTTTCTTGTTGTTGAACTGAGTATTATGGGATTGTTCTTTCATATTATTTTCTCCCTTGTTGAGTTGTCTTATTGCGCTTAGTATTTCCCTGCTACGGTTATTCCTTGTGAGTTAGTTGTACCGTCTTTTGGTGAACAAAATTTCTTGAGTTGATTTTCTTACTTTGTTCCTGTATATATTGTCATTTGTTGTGTTGTACTTGAGATTGTGATGCATGAGGTTTCTGCCGTGCGGTTGTTGATATTGTGATGCACGAGGTTTCTGCCGTGCGGTTGTTGTTGAAGGGTTGCACGAGGTCTTTGCCATGCTATTGTTGTTATTGACGTTTTACACATGCGGCGTAATAAGGCAGGATATGTTATACGCTTATATGTGGGTTGCAAATGTGGCAAAATAAGGTGGGAACATTGTTATGCACGTGTGGCGAAATAAGGTGGCGTTTATTATATTATTAATTGCACACGTGGCGAAATAAGGTGGGCTATGTCAGGGATTGATTGTAAAGAATTGTGACGGCCTGTGGAGGCATTCCTATCCTGTTTGATATTGTGATTGTGGGTTGCTTACCTGTACGAAATTTGTCGCTTGGAAGTTGCGAGGAAACAGTACGGGCCGTTCGTTCTCCTTTTCATGTTTACTAGTTAGTATAATTCTTGTTAAAAGTACTTGCACAAGCATACACGTAGTTGGACATCCCCATTAGAAGTGAATTCCTTCCGATTTTGCTAAGGGTGGAGGTACGCTTTCGTTTATCCATTATATATGTGAGAGTGGCCCTAGTTAGCCAGTTGGTGGTCAGTATGACCATGAGATTGATGGGGCACAGGATGCCAAGTGTTAGATTTCAGATGCTGGGTTATCGTGAGTTGTGGTGTATCCGAGATCTTGGTAAAATTATGGAAAGAGTTGAATAAGACCTTATGTGATCATAATTGTAGGATGTGAGTTATTGACTTGTTTTCCCCTTGCTGTGTTGTGACCTTAGGATTTGGATTATGATTCTGCCGTCATTTCGATTATATTCTTGTTGTTACTTGTTGTCCTTTTCCCTTATTGTGAATTGTAGCAATTTTAATCATTCATGCAGTCTTTACATATTTATATATCGGTTCCATTATTCCTATGATTACACCGTTTATTTGATCGGTAGGTGCCTTGACTGTTCCTCGTCACTACTCCACCGAGGTTTGTCATGATACTTACTGAACACCGCCGTGGTGTGCTCATGCTACTCTCCTGCATATTTTTGTTGTGCTGATACAGGTACCCCCACTCAGTTCTGTCAGCCTGGAAAGGAGGCATATCGGTAGAGATTTCGAGGTACATCTGCTACGTCCGCAGACCGAGGAGTCCCTTTTCAGTTTTCTGTAATAAGTATAGCGCTTTCAGTATTTCTCCTTTGTATAGATATTCTTGATTCAGAGCCTCTCATGTATCCTTTAGCTTGTGATTTGTGAGGTTCCGGGTTTTGGAAACTTTTGTTAGCTTCGAGAGTTGTTATTGTATGTACTAAATACATGTTTAATTTACTAAATCAGTTTTAATTATTCTTTCGCAATTTATGGATTTTCTTCCGCATTGTTCGACTTACCTAGTCGTAGGAACTAGGTGCCGTCACGACATGTTCACGGAGGGCGAACTGGGGTCGCGACACTTATGAACTTTAGAATTTCAAACTTCTTCATTCGATGTCGAACCTATCAAATCACGTCCGATTGACCTAAAATTTTGGATACAAGTCGCATTCGATATTACTGACCTACTCCAACCTCCGGAATCAGATTCCGAAACAGATATCAAAAAGTCCACTCCCGATCAAACTTCTCAAAAACCTTCAAATTTCTAACTTTCGCTAAATGACCCAGAAATGACATGCGGACCTCCAAATTCATTTTCGGACGCACTCTCAATACCAGAATTACCAAACGGATCTAATCTCAGACTCGGGATCTCAAACGGACATCGATAACATTGAAATGCACTTCAACCCATATTTTTGAAATTCTTCCAAAATGCTAATTTTTACAATAGGCACCGAAACGCTCTCAGATCATCCAAAACCCGATCCGAACATACGCCCAAGTCCGAAATTGTCATACAAACCTACTAGAGCCTTCAAATCCCGATTCCGATGTCGTTTACTCAAAAATCCAACCTTAGTCAATTCTTCCATTTTAAAGCTTTCGAAATGAGAATTTCCTCTCCAAATCAACTCTGGACTTCCCGAAATTCAATTCCGTCACGCATTCAAGTCATAATACCATAAATGAAGCTGCGCTTGACCTCAAACTGCCGAATAACATGCTTGAGCTCAAAACGATCGCGGGTCGTTACATCTCCATCAAAAGGAAAAAAAAAACTTCAAGTTTGCACCACACTATATGACTAATGAGACTGCGTAAACATGTGCTGGGAATCTTTCGTAATGGTCCACTAATGTTACGCATAAAGACATTTCTGGAAAGGAACTTTAATCAAAAGTGTTAGTGATCATCAAACAGTAGTGGCACATTTGAAAAATATTAGTACTACGTACTCTTTTTAGTTAGCTCTTTTTGCTTCTCGTGTGATTTAAAAAATATTATTTTCTTTCCTATTTAGAAAAATACTTTAGACTCTTAGTATCATTAGCGACTTCTATGTTATACTTGAATACTTTGACTCGTCATAGCCTTTTTTTCTTGTTTTTAAAAAAGAAAAGAAAATGCAGTTCTTATTATTGTTTATCCCACACCAATTTTTTTTGGTCAAATAAAAAGTTTATCTAACCTGCTATCAATTTCTACAAATTAGCGGTTTGGACTCTATCCTAAATTCTCAAAAATAACTAACCAAAAAAAAAAAAAAAAACTATGACAAATGGTCTGACGATCTAATGTCTAGCCAGCTCGACTGTAATTATGATACCTTATATGTAACTGTAGAACTATGTCTCGGATGACAGCTCTCTTGTTTTTTCTGATTAAATCTTCAGTTGTTCCTCTTCAACCATATATGATAGACTTTGGCTGAAAATATTGCTTACAGCTTATTCCCAGAAACTTTTTAACAGGTCATATCGTTTGGAATGTACAATCATAAACATTAATATGCTCTCTTTTGCCTTTTGATTTTTAAGTTTGTATCTCTAAACACACTTTTTGGACTCTACCCCTGTATGGGCCAAAATCCGATCTAGGAAATTCGGTAGGCAAAGGTGATCATCACAGAAATCGTAGCTAACCACGGGCGACAAAAACTATGACAAATGGTCTGACGATCTAATGTCTAGCCAGCTCGACTGTAATTATGATACCTTATATGTAACTGTAGAACTATGTCTCGGATGACAGCTCTCTTGTTTTTTCTGATTAAATCTTCAGTTGTTCCTATTCAACCATATATGATAGACTTTGGCTGAAAATATTGCTTACAGCTTATTCCCAGAAACTTTTTAACAGGTCATGTCGTTTGGAATGTACAATCATAAACATTAATATGCTCTCTTTTGCCTTTTGATTTTTAAGTTTGTATCTCTAAACACACTTTTTGGACTCTACCCCTGTATGGGCTAAAATCCGATCTAGGAAATTCGGTAGGCAAATGTGATCATCACAGAAATCGTAGCTAACCACGGGCGACTTGGCTGAGCGCGACCAGGGCGAGCCATTGAATGGTCCATCAAGGCCGAGGTCAATGACTAGCGAAACGAGTCGAAGAGTGGCTCGCTAGGGCCGAGATCAAGCAAGGAAAGGGAGCAATAGTCAGTTTAGTCACAGAATAGGTAAATAGAATATTCAACACAATATTCCCTCTACCTGTACTTTCTAGGGTCCTTTGGGAATATCTCATATAAATAGCGGAAGAGATGGGGGGAGGGGTTTCTATTGAAAGAAGAGAAATCAAAGTAAATTACAAAGAACCACTTTTAAGAGAGATCCTATCTTTTTGTATATGATTCCACTTGTCATTTCTATCAAGTCCAAAAAAGTGTATAATATTCTTTAGCATTCGTGTGATCCAACATTGTGAGAAGAGGAAATCTTCTGTCTTCTTCAATAAATAGTTGATTCTTCCCTCATATTTACATTTACTATCATTTAATGTAGTTATTGTTCACCATATTACCTCTCATCCATTCTTGATAACCTTATTTAATGATCTTTGTATAAAATCGACTCAACACTGTTTCCTATTATTCATACATGCCTATGCTAGATCTAGAACTTATTATGTTTAAATAGGATTTATCCATCATCATTACACTTAATTAGTTTAACAAAAAATTTTATACTTTTTGGCAAAATAATTTGGACTACTTCTCCTGGTCGACTAAATGAAGGGACTAGATAGACTAGGACTTCTTCAACGTATGCATGAACAGAACGAAAATATGTAAACTTCTCCAATGAATGTATAGATAAAGCAAAATACACAAACACACGAGTTTCTCATTTCTCCGCCAAATTTATACATTATGCCAACCTCAAAGTTAACAATCGACTTAACTCGAACCGACTCATATTCAACCTAGCTCGAATTAGTTAACATTCAACCTCGCTCCAATTAATTAAATATTCGACCTCGTTCAAATCAACTGCGAGTCTGCGTTCGACCTCACTCGAACCGAATCATATCTGACCTCACTCGAATTAATTAAACATTCGACCTTGTTCGAATAAACTAAGAGTCTACATTCAACCTCACTCGAACCGACTCATATTCGACCTCATTCAAATTAATTAAACATTCGAACTCGTACAAATTAATTAAATATTCGACCTTGATCGAATCAACTAAGAGTCTATGTTTGATCTCGCTCGAACCGAATCATATTCGACCTCGTTCAAATAAATTAAACATTCAACCTTGTTCGAATCAATTAAACATTCGACCGCGTTCAAACTGATATTCGATCATATCCGAATTCAATTCATGCCGACATAAGTTCGATTTGTAACTTCGTTCAGATTAAGTATGATATGGGACTTCACCCAAGTTCAACCAAAGGTATATTCGACCATATCCAAAATAGCAGATACCGACATGAACTTTCCGAAGAAAAAAATTTGAAGAAAAGTAAAGGGGGCCAAGGACGTATAACAAAAGCCATGATCATTCCATCCCAAAAACAAAACGTCTTACAAAGGGCCAGAAAGACGCCCCCACAAAAAAAAAACTAAGTACAAAAGCATCACACCACATTGTCCCCGCCTTCGCCATTGGCATCATCATCACCCGATCCAACAACACCATCTCCATCGTCACCCCCGCCATCAGGATACTCATCGTCATACCAAGCATCAGATGCAAACCCATCCATGTCTTCTTCATCATTGCTGGTCCCCGGCATAGAGGGATCATAACCACATACAAGCCTGGGGTTACGTGCTTTAGCACGGGCATAATCCAAGTCGGCTTCAGGAACCTTCCCCGCCATCAGCAAGTTTCTATATATGTCCGGCTGAGCCTCAGCATGGATCCACATCTCATACAAATGCCGTGGAACATCAGGGAAAGTGGAAGCATAAGAGGGTGGTGGTTGATCCACTAGCATCGTCTTCTCGGCTTAGAGGACGGTGATCTGCTCCTTCAAATCTGAAACCTCTGTTTCAAGACCACCAATCCATTCGATAGCCTTCACCTCACTGAGTGCGGCCGTCTCAATATCGTTCGCCTGCTCAGACCTAAGGACACGAACAACATTCTCCAATTTGGCCACTTGCTCCAACAGCGCCACCCTGGTCTCCTCAGCCCTCTCCAACTTAGCAACCTTTTCAGCCAACTCGCCACTCAAGCTGTCGGCTCTGGTCAAGCTTAGCCCGCAAGGACGCCACCTGAGATTGGAGGTCGATACATTCAGCCATGACCCCCTTGTTTACTTCGATCTCGTCCTCCTTAATCTTGAGGGCCCCCTCAAGCTCGTTGCATCTGCCAATGACTCTCAAGAGCTCATCATCCCTCTACTTCAACTCTTCCGTAAGAGATTAGAGGTCACCTCCGGTGCGGAGCCGAGAACGCATCACGTTGTACCTATCGCAGTATCGGTGATACTTCGTAACCATTTTCATAAAAGCCACCTATTTCCTCTCCGCTCGACGGGCACTCTCGATTTCTAAAATGAGAGTCCGCAGAAAGAGAAGAAGAGAAATAGAAGAGTTAATAGGAAAGAAAAGGAGACAAATATAAGGCACGAGAATGAAAACAAAGAAAACTCATCCGTAGAGCCAATCCAGATATGGTCAATGAGAGATCAACATCCTTGAACGACTGTACAGTCATGTTCTCGGCACTAAAGCAAAGAGGCACCAAAGAGGGGATCACACTTTTCGTGTTGGTCATCAAATTGTAATCCAAAGGAATAACTATTGAACGAGAGGATTTATCAGTTTTCTCCTTAACCTGATTAAGCCCCTCATTAAACATCCTCTCCTCTTCGGGGTCGACATCAGAGTCGAAGTCAATATCATCTACGACCATGCCTCCCTCCCCCTCTTCGGCAGAGGAAGGAATATCGACCGGCTCGGAGGTCAACGGATCACTCCTCAATATGACCACGATGACCTCTAGCAAAGAAGCAACCTCAGCATCAGGAACTGGAATCCCGGTGTCCAAAGTTATGCCGGTTTTAAGTACGGGCACAACTGGATCGGGTGAACCACCTGTTAACTCTTCTCCCCTTGTTGCCTCATCGCCGACCTATACTCGCCTCCTTTCGAATAGAACTATTTCCTCATCACTCGACGAGGAATCATCCACCAAATGAAGTAAGGAGGAAGCAGTTGTCCCCGAGGATGACCCGGTTACCTGATGGCCAAGCCTATATAAAGCCAGGGTTTTAGTAGGGGTGGCAGTCCGTACAGACTCGCTCGTAGTCACAGCGGTCGAAAGTCTAGTCGCAATACCTGATTGACAAAAAGCGAGAGTGGTAGCCTTATCCTTTTTCGGAGCTCGTCGACCTAAAAGCAAAGAAAATTGTGTAAATGAGAAGGGACAACAATATTGAGATCCAAGAGAACAAGGATCAGAGCTAGACTTACTCGCCGAAGAAGTTTGGCCCCAAACTTTTTTGTTGAAGGACAACCATTCACGGATCCCCACCGTGTGGGGAAAAACCTGAGCCACCCACTCATGAATATCAGTGACCAGCATGGGAGGCTCCCTCTCAGCTGCACCAAAAAAGAATGATTAAGTAACCAAAACAAGCCAACAAACGATCAGCTCAACAAAATACTTATGGGCAAAGTTCCACTCCTCGGGAAACCCAGTTGGGTTGGCTACTACGTGCTCAGTTTTAACAAAGAAGTAGTCGAACCAAAACTTGCGATTGGTCTTATCGTCCAATTTTACCACCAGTCCCCTGGTCCTACAGTGGCAAAGGTGTAACATCGTGCCCCGGTGGAAGCTCGGTGCAAAGAAATGCAACAAATAGTGGATAGAAATTTCGCGGTCAGCCAGCTCAGCATACTTTATCAGCATGAGTAAAATCTTATAAATATAAGGAGAGAGTTGGGCCGGGAAAACATTGTAATAGCGATAGAACTCCTCTGCTAACGGGGGAAGAGGAAGAGAATAACCCACTCCAAACGGGTACGCGCAAAATGCACATTATCCATGGAGATGAATATACATCACATCGTATCTGGCCTAGACTAGGTCAATATGAGCAGGTATGTCGTATTTGGCCCTAAGCTCGGAAAGATGAACCGCATCCATTTCGGATTTCACGGGCACAAAAGGTCATCGGCAGGAAGCTTCGAGAAGTCCGATCTTTCCTTGTGACCATGAGGAACAATCTCCTCTACAGTGGGAAAGCTATCATCTTCTGCAACCGTAGTCTTCCCCTCCTCCCGAACGGGCATGGCCAATAAGAGCGGGTTCGGGCTGAGAATTTCCTCAGAGATGGAAGGTGTTGATACCCAATTTTTCTCTATATATTTTTAATACACATATATACTTTTAAAATAGCATATATGGATATATAATCATGCATAAGATTTTTTATAAATTTTTTTATATAATTTTAAAGGCTTCAAATTGATTTATTTCTTCCCTTTTTGCTTATAAAATTTCCAATAATTATCCTTAATACTATTTTTGTAGTAATTTAGCCATCTAAATTCTATATTTATGCCAAAATATTGCTTAAATATTTTTAGTGCATTTTTTATAATTGCATTTGTATTTTTTAAGCTAATTTGCACATATTTGCAATACTAGCCTTATTAATACATAATTACGTTATTAATACATAAAAAGGTCTTTTATATTTTTGAAATGTTAAACAACTATTTTTAATCATTTTTAGCACACGAAATATTTTTTAAAAATCATTTAATTATTTGTTTATAAATTATATAGTACTAAAAGTGGCTATTTAAAACTTAGCCTATTTTATTTCAATTTCAGCCTAAATCCTAACCCAATTACCAGCCTAATCCCCAATTAAATTACCCGACCCAGGCCCAAATACATTTATATGAGTCCCCCCTAATCTTGGCCATTGATCTCTGAATAAAACGGCCCGTATTCATCATTTCCTAATTAAACTAACCTATATCTCCCCCCCCCCAAACCTAATTCATTTCACAACCCACCCCGCTGCCCTAAAATCATCTCTGCTCTCAAATACTCACCCTTAACCCTAATCTCCAAACCTGTCACTCATCTATGGCCATCTCCGATGTCCTCTCACCACCTCTCAAGCCTCTAATGTCCTCTCTCATGTTATCCTTTCCATCTCTAAGGCCCGACCCATGCCCAAATGCATTTATACCCGACCCAGAGATCAATGGCCCGTATTCATCCTTTCTTAATTAAACTAACCTATACCCCCCCCCCCCCCAAACCTAATTCATTTCACAACCCACCCTGACGCCCTAAAATCCTCTCTTCTCTCAAACACTCTCACCCTAAACCCTAATCTCCAAAAGCTGTCACTCATCTATGGCAATCTCCGATGACCTCTCACCACCTCTCAGGCCTTCAATGTCCTCTCTCATATTATCCTTTCCATCTCTAAGGTACTCAAGGGACCAGGGTTAGTCGACTTGCATCTAGGGTACATCTCTTGCCTGTTCCAGGCCATTCCAGTGTAATTTCGAGTGAGATCATTCTATGTTAGCTACGATCTAAGGGTTTTTCAGTGTGTTTCTTCATCTCTGTATGGTTCTCTTCGAAACCCTAATTTCATTTCTAAACCTCCTAGACCTGTATAATTTGAGTTTTTTCTTGTGTATTTTACGATATCCTTAAGATTCTTTACAATAATCGTTTGATTTTAAGTGATTTTTTCACCTTTCTAAAACTAGGGTTTCCAGAATTCCCTTTTAAAACTTTGTTTAATGATTCTTTGTATTTAAACTTCTGCTTCTCACACATTTTTGACTAATTTTATGAACGTGTTGTAACCCTAGCTCATTTGTACTGAAAACCCTAATGTTTTGGGGTTCTTCATTTGGTTTCTGGATATTGGTACCTTTGATTGTATTCTTGCCTTGGACTCTTGTGACTTCTCATGATTTACTTGTCCTAGTATGCTTCTACGGAATTTTCTTAGTTCAAACTTTCACTGATATTATGAACTTGTGTTTATACTGAACATTCATGCAAAACTTGTATGCTTCTTTTCGAATCAATGTCGTTTAACCATGGGTTTTGTTAAAACCGTGTGAAATCCTCACTATTCATGCTCTACCTCATTTTATATAAGCATATTGCTTCTTTCATGACTTTCTGAACCCTTGATTACTCTGAATCCCTTATTTTTTGGTTTAATTTGAACCCTTTCCATTTAATGTTTTGATTCTTACTTCTTTACTTAATTATTGAATTTACCTGCCTTAATTATTTTCCTTGCCTTGTTTATATTCTGCTGATTATTATTGATTATTTTTCTTAATAAAACTGATGTGCATTTACCCTTAATTACCTATTCTATATCTAAGTTTTACTCTATTCTTTTCCTTAAATACATAGCATGTTTACCGTTGATTGAACTGTCCCTTGATTAAGGGAAGATCTTGTTGATTTATAGGTGACTTCCTTGATTTACTACTCAATTGATCTCTTAACTTGTTTTGTTAAGTTTTTGATTCCTACATAAACCTTCTCTTATTTTAAGTTCACAATAACAAGAACAAGAACAAGAGAAAATACTAGTTCAAAAACTCTCTGTTATACTTAAAACTTTCTGCTCTTTCTGTCACTTCTATTGAACTAGTCGGCTGTAATCCAAGGCTAGTTATTGCACTACACTGCTCTATATTTTGTGTCTGCTCTCCTTAACTGGTATGTTCTAATTTAATTACTAGTTCAAAACTCTATGTGTTCTCCTACTGCATTAGGTTACTGATTCTTGTCTATCTCTTGGCTCTTTGATATGTAACTAGCATGCTTAAATCCTGATTTCACTTAGCATATATGAGTACTACCTATTCAACTTATGATTAACATGTCTAATGACTTATCTATTGCTTTCTCTAGCATGTCTCAATTTGGCTCTACTCCATGTATGTGTGTCTGTCTGTTTGTTTACCCAATTCTTGATAGTAATCCACTTTGCTTGGTTATTTACTAATCCCCTAAGTACTTCTGACCATATGTTCAATTCTGCCTAGTATAACTATGTTCTCACTATTTGTTCTATGGCTGTGTGATTGACTCCTAAACCCTATAAAGAACTCTAGAAAAAAAAACTTTTGTTCTCTTGTTGTTATATTAATATGTTCTATGTGTTCCCAATCCCATACTCCTTGAGTGAAATTTGTGTCTGAATGGTGTTGTTTAAACTGTTTGCTGATTTCTCACAAGTTCACTATTTTCAAAACTGTTTTACTAATCAATTCCTATTTTTCATAAAACTTCTTTATTAATTGAGTCCTTTTCAATACTATTGTTTCATATCAAAACCGTCTCAAAACTATGTCAAGCACTCTCATTGTCACGACCCAATTTCCAAATCCCGTCGTGATGGCGCCTCTCGTGAAGACAAGACTAGCCAACTAACCAAATCATCTCTTTAACAATTATTAAACATAAATGAATAGGTAAATACAATTTAATGACAATAATAATCAGTATTTACAACCCAACACAACTCGACCGGGGTGTCACAAGTCACGAGCATCTAAAGAAAATATGAACACAACTACAGGGCCAATAATATGCAAGAGATAAATTCCGAAATTCTAAAGACAACGTCCGGTGCCGCAAATGCTGGCGGTCACCTTGCTCAGCTTCAATAGT
>MU674044.1:3289-28900 GCA_026770625.1 Nicotiana glauca | reverse complement strand
GGGGGGGGGGGGGGGGGGGGGGGGGATTCGGTTGAAAGAATAGCAATCAAAGTAAATACAAAGAACCACTTTTAAGAGAGATCCTATCTTTTTGTATATAATTCCACTTGTCATTTTAATCAAGTCCAAGAAAGTGCATAATATTTTTTTAGCATTCGTGGGATCTCTTCTGTCTTCTTCAATAAATGGCTGATTCTTCCCTTATATTTATATTTACTGCCATTTAATGTAGTTATTGCTCATCATATTATCTCTCATCCATTTTTGATAACGTTATTTAATGCTCTTTGTATTAAATCGACTCAACATTGTTCCTTATTATTCATACACCCCTATGCTATATCTAGAACTTATTATATTTAACTAGGATTTATTCATCATCATTACACTTAATTATTTTAACGAAAGTTTTCGCAAAACAACCCCAACATCCTCCTTCCCCGACACTAGGGCAACCTTTTCCTTTCCTTCTTGAAGGGGCAAATATAGAATTAGTTCTTTGTTCCTCTTGGGACGGAAAAGGAAATTAAACAAACGAGGATATATTAAAATAATATCTAGGTCTTTTGAACTTAAGCTAATCTGACACCTAGCAAGGGATGTAAAATATTTTCATTTCGACGTGCCAAATTGTCATACTCCGACGACATTCTTATGGGAAGCTAGAAATTTTGCGGTTCTCTATCAGGGGAAAAAAGGTCATTACCTCATCAAATTTATTAAGTACAAACCAACCTCTCTATAGTTTTTTTGTTTGTTCCGATATTTTTTGGCTGCTATAGTAAAATGTTATTATAAAAGACATATATTATAACATAATATTAAGATCGATGTCAAAAAAACTTGACTTTTGTAGTAAATAATTGTTATATGGGAATGTTGTTATAGAAGCGTCTTATTGTAGTTCCAAAAGTGATTTTTTTTTCTGTAAAGAATCACTAATATCAAAACATTACATAATTTTCATAAAATACAATAGTTAAAGCTGAGTAATTGTAGTTTATTTAATTATTATTCATAATAATTGTTCAATTGTTATCAACTTGTATCATTTGTATTTAAGTGCACAATTAATACAATATGTGTCTTCTGTATTCTTTCGCGCAACGACTACAACATGTATCAACTGTTAAAAAGGCGAAATACAAATGTGTATATAAAGGATACAACCTGTATCGATTGTATTCTTTCAAAATACAAATGGAAAGCAAAATAAAATGCTCTTGTTGAGAGTTGAACTCAAGGCCTCTGCTAACTAAGTGGGTACTTGTCACGACCCACTTTCCATAATAGGTCATGATGGAGCCCGACACCATTGTCAGGCCAGCCAACACAAAAATGTGATTAAATTCACATTTTACTTTAACCAAAGACAATCATAATAGATTTTCGAATTAAAGGTAAGACCAGCGGAGATCATAATGTAATCAAAATAACAATACAACCCAAAAATAAACGTCTACTACTGTGTGTGCCAGAACCTGGTGTCACAAGCTACTGGCAACTAGTAGAATATACACAAGAGAATAATATACTCTCCTACTGTCTGAATCAGGATAGACAGAAACAAAAGTATAAGGAAGGACTTCTTCGGCTGCGGATCGGCATGAAAGAGAAGCAGCTCACCGTAGAAGTCCCAAGAGTGCTCACTGATGCGCACCAGAATGATGTCCAGATCCACCTGCCTCAAATCATGTACATTTAAGTACAGAAGCGTAGCATGAGTACATAAACAACATGTACCCAGTAAGTATCCCATCTAATATCGAAGAAGTAGAGACGAGAGGTCGACTTGATACTTACTAAGGTCAAGACAATATAATAATAATATGAGATATACAGCATGAAGGATCTCCAATAACACAAGTTTAAAAGAAAAGTCATATTCATGTTCTTGACCATAGTTCAACTACCATTCTCCCTTTTTCCATACTTAACAAGTAATCATGTTATGTCTAAACTTAAGCATATATATATATCATGCGCAATCATGCCGAGGTCGACGGCCCACTCCAACAGAAAAATAAATTATGCACTGCCGAAGGTCGAACGGCCCGAACCATAGATACATCTATTCTCACCGAGGTGATCGGCCCGATCCACAATTATCAAGAAAAATATCAAGGATGCACACAAAGTCTCATTTATATACAAGGAAACTCCTACCAAGGCTCAACAAGCTCATATGTTCACTTTTCATCTCCTCAAGTCACTAGAAAATCATAAATGATCCTATTGGAAATTAAAATAAAAGATATTCCCAAATAAGGCATGATGTAGGTCCTAAAATGCCCAAACAATTAACATTATAGTAGCTATGCACGGACTCTCGTCACCTAGTACGTACGTAGCCCCCGCATTTAGCAACAATTACTCATTTATAATCCTATGGGGACAATTCCCTATTACAAGGTTAGAAAGGAGACTCACCTCGCTCCGAAGCGCACTTCCAATATCAAGAACAAGCCCAAACCCTCAATTCGTAGCCAAACGAGCACAAAATAATTAGAATAAAGTAAGAACTAGTCAATAAAGGCTTACAAGGTTGAATTCTAACTATTTAAGTGATTTTCCAACCTTTCCCACAAGTTTCCTACATTTCGACCTCGGGCCCACATGCCCGGATTTCGAGATTTTTCGAAGGAAGTTATTATCTATCACCTAAGGATCACAAATATATGATTTCTAGTTCATTACACAACAAATTCCATGCATAAATCTTAGTTTTGCTAAAACCCTAGGTCTAGCTCTAACCCTTGATTTTTACTAAATTTTAGTGTTTAATCTACCTAATGTTCATGTAATTTAACTCATAATGGTTTAAGATTACTTACCTTGCAATAATATGTTGAAACCCTCTCTTTGGAACCACCAAAATTGCCCAAGTGTAGAGTATTGAATGGGGGAAATGACTTTGAACTCGGATTAAATGCATTCACTGCCTCCCAGTAATTTCCGCTTCTGCGGTACCAGGACCGCTTCTGAGGAAACGGGCCCGCGTTTGCGGAAACGACCCAAGATGCCTGGACTATTTCTGCGGTCGAGCTCCCGCTTTTGCTGGTCCGCTTCTGCGGACGCCCAGCCGCTTCAGCGGTACTGGGCCTGGAGAAGTTGGACCGCTTCTGCGGTCTGGGGTCAGCTTTTGCGATGAGAAGGCCGCATCTGCGGTACCGCTTTTGCGGTCCAAGAACCGCAGATGCGGTTATGATAGAAGCAGCAAAAGCTGCAGGCCTTCCTCAATTTCTAACTTCACTCGAACCTCGCTCATTTGACGCTCGGGGCTCCCGAGCCCCGCCCAAACATACCGACAAGTCCGAAATCACCAGGCGGACCTACTCGAACCCTCGAAATACTAAAAATAACGCTAAATCGAGGAATCAAACCCCAAAACCAAATGAACCAAATTATTGAACTTCAAGTTCTAAATTTTCTTCCAACGGGTCAAAACGCCCTTAAACTACTCTGATTGACACCAAATTTCACGGGTAGGTCTTAACTGATATTTTGGACCTGTATCAAGTTTTGAAATAAAAAACCGAGCCCGATACATAGGAAAACAATGATTTCTTAGTTTATTTAAATCTTTAAAACTTCAATTTAACAATTTCATAAAAAGTTCATTACTCGGGCCAGGGACCTCAGAATTCGATTTCGGACATAAGCCCAGGTCCCATATTTTCCCACGGACCCTCCGGGATCGTCAAATCACGAATCTGAGTCTGTTTCCCAAGAAAGTTGACCGAAGTCAAACTTTGCCTTTTTGAAAAACTTAAAGAAGTAAATGGACATATTCTTACTCAAAACTCTTTCAATTTTCGAACTACCCATCCTCGCAAGTCGTAAATTAGCTAAAACAGGTGCGGTAAGTTTTATTTAAGGGAACGGTGTTCTAGTACGCAAAATGACCAGTCGGGTTGTTACATTCTCCACCTGTTAAATAAATGTTCGTCCTCGAACGGACATAGAAAATTACTTGGTCTGCTGAATAAGTGGGGATATCTGCTCCGCATGTCCTCCTCGGACTCCCATGTCGCCTCATCAACGCCCCTCCACTGGACCCTCATCGCAGAAATCCTCTTAGACCTCATCTAGCAATCATGTCTGTCAATAATGGCAACTGGCTCCGCCTCGTAGCCCAAGCTCTCATCTAACTGAATATTACTGAAGTCCAACATATGTGATAGGTCGGCATGATACTTCCGAAGCATCGATACATGAAAGACTGGATGAACTCCCGATAAACTAGGAGGTAAAGCAAGCTCATAGGCAACCTCTCCAACTCGCCTCAACACGTCAAAGGGACCAATAAACCTTGGGCTTAGCTTGCCCTTCTTCCCGAACCTCATAATGCCCTTCATTGGAGAGACTTTCAAGAGGACCTTCTCGCCAATCATGAATGATACATCACGCACCTTCTGATCTGCGTAACTCTTCTGTCTGGACTGAGCTGTGCGAAGCCTCTCCTGAATCAACTTTACCTTATCTAAGGCATCTTGTACCAAATTTGTACCAAGTAACTTAGCCTCACCAGGCTCAAACCACCCAATAGGAGAACGATAACGCCGACCATATAACGCCTCATACGGGGCTATCTCTATGCTGGACTGATAGTTGTTATTGTATGCAAAATCCGCTAAGGGCAAGAACTGATCCCACTTCCCTCCAAAGTCAATCACACATGCTCTCTAAACATATCCTCTAAAATCTGAACTGTCCGCTCCGACTGCCCGTCGGTCTTAGGATGAAATGTCGTGCTAAGCTCTACGCAGGTCCCCAACTCACTCTGAACAGCTCTCCAGAAATGGGAAGTGAACTGAGGGCCTCTGTCTGATATGATGGAAACTGGCACACCGTTGTGAGCACGTGATTTTTGCCCTATATGAATTATTCCCAAAATTCAAACAAAATAATTTCTTTTATTATTTTTGCTATTTTGTGTTATTTTCTGTTAATTATTTGCATTTTATTTGTGCATTTTGATCAATGAGAAAATACAAAAATACTTGGCATTTGCATTTAAAATTTAATTTCATATTTTAGGATTAATTAATAGTTGAGTTACTTTTAGGAAAACGAAGATAACAAAAATAGTCCTTTTTGCATTTTTAGTTTTAATTTGTTTTAGTTTGCATTTAAATAGGGAATTTGTGCAATTGAAAGATTGGAAGTACAATTTTAGAGTCACTTTGAGTTTTGATTTTTAATTTAGCATTTAACAAATCAGAATATAAAATACAAAATAAATAAATAAAATACAAAAAAGAAAAAAGAAGAAAACAAATAAAAAGAATTAAAAGGGTGGACTGGTCTTAAAAGACCCGATTTTGGGCCAAAATTGAGCCTAAAGCCCCAAACCCACCTCAAATGCACCCTCAGACCAGCCCAAATGACCAAACCCGGCCTGCCCCTCCCTTTAAAGCAAAATGACGACGTTTTTGATTAATGAAAGTCAGTCAAATCTAAGCCATCCATTCACTTCAATCCAACGGCTCATAATCAACGTTGATTTCTAATAAAAGTGTCTGAAATTAAGAGAAAAACCTTAAAAAATCCTTCTTCCTCGTACCCTACTATCTTCACCGGCACCACCTTATGCCGCCTCCGGAAATCGCCTCATGGCGGCGGCTAGCCTCCAAACTCGCCCAACTTTTCACTAGAGATTCCTCCCTCCCTCCTCTTTCCATATCTACCCTTGAAATCCTTCGAACCCTAGCCAAAAGCCTCGAATTGAAACCCTAGCGCCGCCGCCGCCGCCACCGTGCACGACGGCGCCTCCGTTCAAATTCAACCAAACCCATACCCCACAATCCCCAGGCCACCCTAAATTTCCTACTCATAATTATTTCCCAAAAATCCTAGTGGGACTCCTCCAATTTCACATCTGGGGGGCAGAGTCGCGGACTCAAGGGTTCATCACCATTCAAATGGGCTCCAAGTGATGTTATATGACTGTTTGTTAAAAAATAGCCTTATAATATTATTTTGGGCCATATTTGAAGGCAGTCGGGTAAAGTTCAAGTTCGACTCGAAACGCCAAAATTTCAGCCTGGTTGGTAAGTCCTCCTCCTTTCTTTTTCTTCCTTTCTTTTATTAGGTTTAGGCTAGGTTTCGATTTGAATCTAGGACTACTTCTCAAGTTTGCTCCCGGATCCATTAATACATGTTTTTAATCCGTTAATTTTGTTCAACTATCTAGTTTAATTAGGTCATTTTGATTAGTCATTAATTTTGTTCAACTATCTAGTTTGATTAGGTCATTTTGATTAGTCAAATTTTGGTCTATTTTTACAATTTTTGTTTGTTAGTTCTGTTTAGAGTACTAGTTTTGGTTTCTTAGCTTCTGATTACTGTAAATTGTATGGTGTGCTTGATAATTCGAATTAACTTTGTTCTTTAGTTAACCTGGACTTTTAATATTCTTAGTACCAATTTTAGGTTTTTCTTTTAGTATAATTGGAGGTGTTTTGGCTATAGCTGATAGTTACTAAAAAGGTAAAGGGGGGTTGAGGGTTATAGTTTACTACTAGGCTTAGTAATTTCAGGGGGTGATCAGGGGTAGTTTGGGCACCTAAAATGGCTCAGTTTGTTAAGGCTAAGTAAATTCAGAATAGAAGTACAGGTAGAAAAATACCTTAGGTCCTTCTAGAAGGGGGTCTTAGTGTATATTTCAGGAAACTTAGTAAGATAACTTGAAACAAGTCAGTAAATTAGGGACTAAGGGATAAAATCTGAATATAAAAGAGGGGAAAAAGTGTGAGGGAGATCTAGAAGCTTCCTCCTAAAATTTGCCTATAAAAGGCAGCCCCCTTGCCTTGATTTACAAGTTTTTCAGCTCCAAAATTCCCCCCAAAAGAGTGTTCTCCATTTTTTAGATCTGAAAACTGAAATTCAAAAGTCAAAAATAAAAATAATAGAAAACCTTCAAAAATTCAAAAAAAGTACTGCTCCATTGGGAATTTTAGGATAATTTCAACTCTTAGTTAGTGATTCTTATTTTCTAGTCTAATACTTGGCTGCTGGAGATTCAGTTTATTTATTAGGTTGAATTCGAGTGAATTTGGGTTCATATAAGCTGATTTTGGTCAAATGTTGGTCTATTGATGCATTTTCGAGTCAGCTTGGTGTTATGCAAGCTGTTTTGATTGGGTTTTGTGCTTGATTTGGTGTGGAACTTCTACTGGATCATTGATATCATCTCATGGGTCGATTTACTACTGATTTTGTTGCTGTGGTTTGCTGTGTAAATTGCTGTTGATCCTCCTCTTTCCTTTTGTTATTTGGCAATTCCAGGTACACCTTGAGATCCTATCAGTGTAGCTTCACCCGTTGAAACATGAAATGAAACTGAAGCCTCTGCTGTTGAATTGCATATTAATGATTCTATTATATTCTAGATAGTTATCTATGATTTGATTAGTTGTTCATTGCAATTAAAACTCTGTAATTATTTCGTATTGTTTATAGCTCGTGGACTACTAATCTAATCCGTGTGAACATGTGAGTCCAATAGTTATTTGTTTTTATATGTTACTAGTATAATGTAGGATAATGTAGAGTAGCTTAAAGGCATTTTCAGTAATTATAAAAGTAAGAACAAAGTTCAAATAGATTGTTGTTTTTGTATGCCATTTCAATGTGTCTAATTCTGAGATCACAAGTCCTTTTGGAAGAATAATGTTAGTTTAAACAGCAGAATGAATATTGTTAGTGAATAATGCTCATCTTTAAGAATCCATAGGAACTTCCCAATAGTTAATGAACAAAATGATTTGAGCATGAAATCGAACTTCAAATGATCAACATCTCTTAGTTTGAACAACTGTGTATTGTTTTCCTTGTTATAGTTGTTGACATCATTCAGATCAATTTGTATTAGCACCAATAACCATTGGGCCTAGTCCGTTTGGTTTTTGCCATTAGCCTGTCTTCAGGCCATTTGGTTTTGGTACCTTAATAGGCAGCCCAGGACTTGGGCCCAAGCAACCTGCAGACCTTCCCTTCATATGGCCCTGCCATGCGAGCTGCCTTCAAGACCAAAATAATTTACTATAAGGCAGTATTAAATAATTAGAACTTTTTTTTTCTTATTAGAGATAAATAAAAAGATAGCAAATCATAGTTGCTTTAAGTTTTCCCTTTAATAATAAAACGAGATGAGCCTCGCTAAACAAAACAAACAAATTGTGGGGCCCCCTATAATTGTTTATACAAAATACTTAGACTTCGGGATGGGCCGTTTAGCAAATTTCACGGCCTTCCCCAAAGATAATAACGCGTTAGTCACTTTAGGCACGTTTTTAATAATCTTACCTTCTTAAATACGGCTGCACATTTATGTGACCCAAATCCAAATCTCAACGAAGTCAAAATGTGTCAAAAATTGCGGGTGCATTTATGTGATGCAATTCGAGATATGTTTTTACGACGTTGCAATTCTCTTAAAAATAATAATAAAAGCGGTTCAAAGCTAAAAAGTAATAAATCAAAGACATGTACTAAAATTAAATAAATAAGCCAAATATGACAGTTGAGCGACTGTGCTAGAACCACGAAACCCGGGAATGCCTAACACCTTCTCCCGGGTTAACAGAATTCCTTACTCGGATTTCTGATTCGCGGACTGTTAACATAGTCGTACTTTCCTCAGTTCGAGATTCTAAATCGGTGACTTGGGACACCATAAATTTCCCAAGTGGCAACTCTGAATCCTTTAATAAGTGAATCCCGTTCCGATTGTCCTTT
Source organism: Nicotiana glauca (assembly GCA_026770625.1). Taxonomy (NCBI): domain Eukaryota; kingdom Viridiplantae; phylum Streptophyta; class Magnoliopsida; order Solanales; family Solanaceae; genus Nicotiana; species Nicotiana glauca. The sequence goes on along the minus strand of MU674044.1, from coordinate 20,158 downwards.
AAGTGGAAAAACTCCTGAAAAATGAGGTGTGACAATCGTGCAACCTAACTATCTCCTGAATGTAAATCTGAGCATATGTCTCCGCTGTATAATTAGTCACCACTGGAATGAAGTGGGCTGACTTGGTCAACCTATCCACAATAACCCACACTGAATTAACCTTTCGCAAAGTCCGCGGCAACCCAACAACAAAATCCATGGTGATGCGCTCCCACTTCCATTTCGGAATGGGCATTTGTTGAAGTAGGCCACCTGGCCTCTGGTGCTCATATTTGACCTGCTGGAAATTCAAACATCTAGATACATACTCCATGATGTCCTTCTTCATCCTCCGCCACCAGTAATGCGCCCTTAAGTTACGATATATCTTCGTGGCACCCGGATGAATGGAGTACCTCGAACTGTGGGCCTCCTCTAGAATCCTCTCTCTCAAGTCATCAACATTAGGAACACATACATTGCCCTGAAGTCGTAACACACCATCCTCGCCAATAGAAATCTCCTTGGCACCTCCTTGAAGTACCGTCTCTCTGAGAACCGCCAAATGTGGATCATCAAACTGCCGGGCCTTAATCTGCCCCAACAACGAATACTGGGCAACAACACATGCTAGAACTCGGCTGGGCTCCTAAATATCCAATCTCACAAGTCTGTTAGCTAAAGACTGGATGTCCAAAGCTAATGGTCACATCTCTGCAGGAATGATCACCAAGCTACCCATACTCTTTGCCTTTCTGCTCAAGGCATCCGCGACCACATTCGCCTTACCTGGATGATAAAGAATGGTAATGTCATAATCCTTTAGTAACTCAAGCCACCTGCACTGCCTCAAGTTGAGATCCCTCTACTTGAACAAATGCTTCAAGCTGCGATGGTCGGTGTAAACCTCACATGATACCCCATACAAATAATGCCTCCATATCTTGAGGGCATGAACAATCGCCGCCAACTCTAGGTCGCGCACATGGTAATTCTTCTCATGGACCTTCAGCTAGCATGAAGCATATGCAATAACTCGCCCTTCCTGCATCAATACACATCCCAAGCCAACGCGAGAAGCATCGCAATATACCGTATACGCCCCTGAACCTGAAGGCAATACAAGAACTGGTACCGTAGTCAAATCCATCTTAAGCTTCTGGAAGCTCTCCTCACAATCATCGGACCAACAGAATGGGGGCACCCTTTTGGGTCAATCTGGTCAGAGATGATGCAATAGATGAAAAGCCCTGCACAAATTGCCGGTAGTAACCTGCCAACCCCAGAAAACTCCTGATCTCGGTCACTGAAGTAGGACGTGGCCAACTCTGAACTGCCTCAATCTTCTTGGGATTCACTTTAATACCCTCTCCTGACACTACATGCCCCAAGAATGCCACCGACTCCAGCCAAAACTCACACTTGGAGAACTTAGCATAAAGCTGCTGCTCTCGCAAGGTCTGAAGCACTACCCTCAAATGCTGCTCGTGCTCCCCCAAGTTACGTGAATATATCAAGATGTCGTCAATGAAGACGATAACAAATAAATTAATATAAGGCATGAACACCCTGTTCATCAAGTCCATAAATGCCGTTGGAGCATTAGTCAAGCCAAATGACATCACCAGAAACTCATAGTGGCTATATCTAGTCCTGAATGCGATCTTCGAAACATCTGAATCCCGAATCTTCAGTTGATGATACCCTGACCTCAAGTCAATCTTAGAGAACACCCTAGCACCCTGCAGCTGGTCAAATAAATCATCAATACGGGTCAATGGATACTTGTTCTTGATGGTGACTTTGTTCAACTGACGGTAATCAATGCACATCCGCATAGTCCCATCCTTCTTCTTCACAAATAGAACTGGTGCACCCCAAGGCGATACACTGGGCCTAACAAAACCCTTTTGCTAAAAACTCCTCCAACTTTTCCTTCAGCTCCTTCAGCTCCTTAGGAGCCATACGGTACGGCGGGATAGAGATAGGCTGAGTGCCTGGAGCCAAATCAATACAGAAATAAATATCACGATCTGGAGGCATGCTAGGAAGATCAGAAGGAAAAACATCAGCCAACTCTTGGACTACTGGCACAGAATCAATCGTCTGGGACTCTGCGGTGGTATCTCGAACATAAGCTAAATAAGCCAAGCACCCTTTCTCAACCATGCGTTGAGCCTTCATGAAAGAAATAACCCTGCTAGGCGTATCAACTATGGAACCATTCCACTCCAACCTCGGCAACCCTGGCATCGCTAGTGAAATAGTCTTGGCATGGCAATCAAGGATGGCGTGATATGGAGATAGCCAATACATGCCTAGGATGACCTCTAAATCAATCATTTCAAGCAACAGAAGATCCGCTCTAGTTTCGTAACCACAGAAAGTAACCACACGAGATCGGTAGACCCGATCCACACCCACAAAATCGCCCATAGGAGTGGACACATGGGCAGGAGCACCCAAAGGCTCGGGAGAAATAGCTGGGAAACGAGAAAACAGAGATGATACATATAAATAAGTAGACCCTAGATCAAATAATATCGATGCATCTCTACCGCTGACGAAAATAATACCTGTGATGATGGCATCTAAGGCCAATGCATCTGGAATTGCTGGAAGAGCATAGAATCTAGCTGGAGAACTGGCTGTCTGGCCTCCACCGGACTGAGTAGTAGCTGGATGACCTCTCCCTCTTTGGCCTCCACCCCTGGGACTGCCTCTACCAGTCTGCCTTCCACCTCTAGGTGGTTGGGCCACTGGTGCTGGAGTCATGGGTTGCTTCCCTTGCTGTACTGTTTTGCCCCTAAGCCTGGGGCAGTATCTCCTCATGTGGCCCGTGTCCCCGAACTAAAAAAAATGTGGTACGGTGACCTACTGTCCGGATGGCTGACTCTGAATACCAGAAGATCCACTAGAAGAAGCCTGAATAGGCGGTAGGTGGTATGAACTCTCGGGCATAGCACTGAAATAAGAACTGGAAGAGTCCGGAGGACTTGGATACCCACCGGATGAACACTGAATAGCTGGCGGGCGATAGGAACTCTCTGGCATGACGCTAAAATAGGAGCGCACTAGAGCACCCTGAGTAGGTGGTGGTGCTAAAACTGGGGGCCTACTGGGCTGACCCCTCCCAAAGTGACCTCTGCCCCTAGCTGGGGTGCCTCTGAACTCTCCCGAGAGTCTGACCCTCTTATCCTGCTGCATCTGCTCTCTACTCCTCAGACGGTAACCCTTAATCATGCGAGCAATCTCAAGTACTAGTGATACCCAGTGCTCATCTCTATCTCTTGGGCCATACCTGACCGGATAGTAGGCTGTAACCCCGAAACGAATCTCCGTACTCTCTCTGCCTCTGTGGGAAGTATCATAAGTGCATGGTGAGACAACTCAGAGAACCTCACCTTATAATCGGTCACTGACATCTAACCCTGCTTTAGATGCTCAAACTGATGATGCACCTCTTCCCTCTCAGAGGGTGGAATGTACCGATCAAGGAATAACTGAGTGAACTGACCCCAAGTGAGGGGAGGAGCGCTTGCTGGCCTGCTAAGTGCATAAGACTGCCACCATCTACGGGCCCTGTCCTTAAACTAAAAGTAGTGAAGTCGACTCCATGCAACTCCAATATCCTCATGTTGTGCAGTCTATCCCTGCACCTGTCAGTGAAATCCTGGGCATCCTCATGACGCTCAACCCCGAAGACTGGAGGGTGCAACATGGTCCATCTGTCCAATAACTGTTGCAGATCGCCGTCTACAGCTGGCCTGGCCTGAGACGCCACTGCAGCAACTAGCTGAACCCCATCTACGGGTAGTGTACCCGGAGTCTGATATACTACAGCTGCATGTCCTGGAGCCTGGGCAGTAGGGGTCTAGGCTCCCCCTCCCACCTATGAAGCAACTGGGTCCGCTGGAAATAAATCAGCCTGAGTCATAGTGTCCTTGAATCAAAGCATGCGGCCCATGACCTCCTGAAATTCTGGTGCTTTCATGAAATCCACCGGAGTAGGTACAGCTGCGGGCACCTCACCCTGCTTCTCAATAATGGGATCCCTTACAAGATCTGTTGGTGGTGCAACTAGAATAGCTATGGAATGCCCTCGTCCCCTACCACGGGCCGGTGCCCTCCCCCGGCCTCTACCTCGGCCTCTAGCAATGGGGGGAGCAGCTCCTCCCGGGTCCGAAACATCGGCGGTACGGGTCCTCACCATCTGTGAAAGAATAGAAGAGGAAAATTTAGTACACTGACAACTGCACGAAGAAAATGAATAAAGAGTAGTCTTTCTTAATACCCTATAGCCTCTCGAAGATAAATACAGACGTCTTCGTACCAATCTACAAGACTCTATTAGATATACAGCATGAAGGATCCTAGTGCTCTGATACCATGTTGTCACGACCCATTTTCCATAATAAGTCATGATGGCGCCCGACACCATTGTCAGGCTAGCCAATGAGGAAATGTGATTAAATTCTCATTTTACTTTAACCAAAGATAATCATAATAGATTTTCGAATTGAAGGTAAGACCAGTAGAGATCATAATGTATCAAAATAACAATACAACCCAAAAATAAATGTCTACTAATGTGTGTGCCAGAACCTGGTGTCACAAGCTGCTGGCGACTAGTAGAATATACACAAGAGAATAATATACTATCCTACTGTCTGAATCAGGATAGACAGAAACAAAAGTATAAGGAAGGACTTCTTCGGCTGCGGATCGGCATGAAAGAGAAGCAGCTCACCGTAGAAGTCCCAAGCGTGCTCACTGATGCGCACCAGAATGATGTCCAGATCCACCTGCCTCAAATCCTGTACATTTAAGTACAGAAGCGTAGCATGAGTACATAAACAACATGTACCCAGTAAGTATCCCGTCTAATCTCGAAGAAGTAGAGACGAGAGGTCGACTTGATACTTACTAAGGTCAAGACAATATAATAATAATATGAGATATACAGCATGAAGGATCTCCAATAACACAAGTTTAAAAGAAAAGTCATATTCATGTTCTTGACCATAGTTCAACTACCATTCTCCCTTTTTCCATACTTAACAAGTAATCATGTCATGTCTAAACTTAAGCATATATATATCATGCGCAATCATGCTGAGTTCGACAGCCCGCTCCAACAGAAAAATAAATTGTGCATTGTCGAAGGTCGAACGGCCCGAACCATAGATATATCTATTCTTACCGAGGCGATCGGCCCGATCCACAATTATCAAGAAAAATATCAAGGATGCACACAAAGGCTCATTTATATACAAGGAAACTCCTACCAAGGCTCAACAAGCTCATATGTTCACTTTTCATCTCCTCAAGTCTCTAGCAAATCATAAATGATCCTATTGGCAATTAAAATAAAAGATATTCCCCAATTAGGCATGATGTGGGTCCTAAACTATCCAAACAATTAACATTATAGTATCTACGCACGGACTCTCGACACCTAGTACGTACGTAGCCCCCGCATTTAGCGACAATTACTCATTTATAATCCTATGGGGACAATTCCCTCTTAAAAGGTTAGAAAGGAGATTCACCTCGCTCCGAAGCGCAATTCCAATATCATGAACAAGCCCAAACCCTCAATTCGTAGTCGAATGAGCACAAACTAATTAGAATAAAGTAAGAACTAGTCAATAAAGGCTTAAAAGGTTGAATTCTAACTATTTAAGTGATTTTCCAACCTTTCCCACAAGTTTCCTAAATTTTGACTCCGGGCCCACATGCCCGAATAAATTAGTTTTGCTAAAACCCTAGGTCTATCTCTAACCCTTTAATTTTTACTAAATTTTAGTGTTCAGTCTACCTAATGTTCATGTAATTTAACTCATACTGGTGTAAGATTGCTTACCTTGCAATAATATGTTGAAACCCTCTCTTTGGAACCACCAAAATCGCCCAAGTGTAGAGTATTGAATGGGGGAAATGACTTTGAACTTGGATTAAATGCATTCACTGCCTCCCAGTGATTTCCGCTTCTACGGTACCCGGACCGCTTCTGCGAAAACGGGCCCGCTTTTGTGGAAACGACCCAAGATGCTTGGACTGCTTCTGCGGACGCCCAGCCGCTTCTGCGGTACTGGGCTTGGGGAAGTTGGACCGCTTCTGCGGTCTAGGGTCTGCTTAAGCGGGACCACTTCCGCGGTTTCCCCTGGGCCTGGCCCCTTACGCTTTTGCGATGAGAAGGCCGCATCTGCAGTCCAAGAACCGCAGATGCGGTTATGACAGAAGCAGCAAAAGCTGCAGCCCTTCCTAATTTTTAACTTCACTCGAACTTCGCTCGTTTGACGCTTGAGGCTCCCGAGCCCCGCCCGAACATACCGAAAAGTTTGAAATCACGAGGCGGACCTACTCGAACCCTCAAAGCGCTCAAAACAATGCTAAATCGAGGAATCAAACCCCAAAACCAAATGAACCAAATCATTGAACTTCAAGTTCTAAATTTTCTTCCAACGGGTCAAAACGCCCTTAAACTACTTGGATTGACACCAAATTTTACGGGTAGGTCTTAACTGATATTTCGGACCTGTACCAAATTTCAAAATCAAAATCCGAGCCCGATACTTAGGAAAACAATGATTTCTTAGTTTATTTAAATCTTTAAAACTTCAATTTAACAATTTCACAGAAAAATTCATTACTCGGCCAGGGACCTCGAAATTCGATTTCGGACATATGCTCAGGTCCCATATTTTCTCACAGATCCTTTGGGATCGTCAAATCACGAATCGGGATCTGTTTCCTAAGAAAGTTGACCGAAGTCAAACTTGGCATTTTTGAATAACTTAAAGAAGCAAATGGATATATTCTTACTCAAAACTCTTCCAATTTCCAAACTACCCGTCCCCGCAAGTCATAAATTAGCTAAAACAGGTACGGGAAGTTTTATTTAAGGGAACGGGATTCTAGTACGCAAAACGACCAGTCGGGTCGTTACAGTACTCTAACCAATTGAGTTATGTGATCTCTTGTATCAATGCAAAACAATTAATCTCTTATGTATTGAATTTGCTAAAATTCAAATATAGCTATGAATGATAAATACATTATGTATGTTTGATGTATCAGGTAATTTTTACTTTGTTTAAATATTTCAAAAATAACCGTTTTGATAACATATGTAGTATGTGTCAAAATTGGCCCCCAAAAAATATGCCCCCTTCCCCCCAGCCCGTCCAAGGGTGAGCCAGTCGTTGACCCGTCCGTTTAATAAACTTCGCTCATCTCAATTTATTTAAAGTTGGGTTGATTTTTAGCTAAATTGATTCATGAGTAACTTTGTCAAAATAACTTTAAAATAATTTTTTTATTAATATATTATATATGACTATAAAAAAAAGTCATATTTGATAATTAAATAATTCATGAGAAGACAACATATATTAATGAAACCTTAGTAAGAATTGTGCCAGTTGAACTGTGACCTATATTTTAGCGCATCTTAACTCAGCTTTCTCAGTCAAAGTAACTTATAGACGGGTCAGTGGTACACTAAATTTATAGACTTTGTCCCATTTTAATCCGTAAAAAATCAGCTCAATTGCCCATTTGACACCCCTGGTTATTATAATTAGTTTAAAACCGCCCGCGACACCTACTTAAAGTCACCTCTCATTACTCAAAAAGAAAAAAATTAAAATATCGACTTCCATCCTCTGAACATGCCAGATGTTTCGTCAAGTTAATTTTACGATTATAGTAGTGTTTGAGTCAAAAGATTAGTTCCTGTCAAATACCCAAAAGAAAGAAGTCTAAAGAAGGGACTAATGGTTACTGTACACGTACGAATAATGAATTCACGGTCACGGCACCGAACAAATTCAGTGAAATGAGAGTAGAAAAAGAAACACTAACAGATAAAGTATTTTACAGTTAGTTGCTCAAGTCAAAGGATTAGAGGAAAAAACGATAACACCAAACTAATATATATCAATTAAGGATAATAATTATTTAAAGTTGATCCAACTGATCGAATAAAACTTAACTGAACTGATTATTAACTTTGTTAAAATAAAAATACTGTTTAATTTATATGCTCGTTATTAATTTATTACACCGAGTAATCATGTTGGATTTTAATTTCATATACAAAACAAAATAAATGATGAACCAAACATTATAAAATTTGCATTTGTAAAAGTCTATCAAGTTATAAACTCTAAGCATACGAAACTTGGTATTTTTAATTCTTACGTAATCACGTTGTCAATTAGAGAGTGCTCTTCCTCCTGTCCTTTTATTAAACTTTTCCATTTGCCGATGGATGGACACGGAGCGATAGATGTCTGTACCCCGTGACAATGCATATCTTCTCTCTATTTTTAATTCTACTAATTTTTCTCTATATTCTAGTGTTCAATATCAAAATTTAGATTTCATCATCACATATGTTTGTCCAATATTATTTTAAAAATAAAAGGCAAAAACGAGATTTAAATTCTATGAATTCAACCTTTACAATTTTTAATATTGAACATGTTGTATTTACAGAATTATATAGTTAGACGTACTATTTGTTAAAATTTTAGGATATTTTTTACATAAATTTATGTTTTAATTAATTTCAGATGAACTCGATGATACCAAACTCTATTCACCTGTTAATAAGATGATGAAGAATGTAAATAACATTTGAATACCATCAAGAAGCAATACTCCATCCGCCCCCATTAATAATATTTTTCAATTTCAGATCCAAATGCTTTTTTTTTTTCATACTTCAACCAAATTATGTCTAAACACTTACTTAAAATGGTGCGAAAAAATTAAACTTTCATTGCACAGAATAAATTGTCAAATGGAACCTAACCATTAATACCTAACCATAAACCTTACTTCAATTATGCAAAGATAGACACACAGATAAACGGCATAAAGAAGTGAAATCTTATGATTAGTCAAGCCAGTAATTATTTCCTAGTCAAAATTCCAAAAGTATAAAATGTAGAATTTGGTTTGCTTGATTTTATATGATAAAGTTGATTAGATAGGTATAAGATATTAATTGGACTTATATAATCTATTAGTGTTAGTGAAACTACTATCTAAAGTATAAAAAGAATGGAATATTATACTACTATGTAATGTTTTAAACTATAGCCAAAGCTTCCGAATTCCCAAGAGACACGTGGAGTGAGTTTGAGCTGGCGGCCCCAGATAGAGAAAGAGCAGCGAGCTGGTTTACGTAGATGCTAAAGTTACATACGGTAATATTAGTATTACCAACATACTATCATTTTCCTATAGTGTAGAATCGTAAAGTGAAAGGCAGTGCAGTGACCAACAGTCTGTCTATGTAACATGGCCTTCCAAATACCCAATTAATTTGAAGAATTAACCTAAATAACAGTTTATCCAGTCGTTCAAATAAAAATAAGCGGTAAATATATAAAATTTATATAAAATTCAAAAATATAATATATGTCTAATTATATAATTTATGTATATTAGTTAGAACAAATAAAGAGTAAATTCGGACCAGTTATCTCCGAAAAGATCCCTAAAATTTTCCAAGAGCTGGGACCTTTATTTTAAAAAAAGAAATTAGTGATAAGAATGGACATTGGGCCTAACTCAACCCCAAAAGTTAGCTTGTGAGTTGAGGATTGTCCAAGCCATATAAGGAGACCAAGAACCTCAAATCTATCCGATGTGGGACAACTCAACACCCCTCCCCCCACGCTCAGGCCTCTGGAGCATGGACAACATAAATGGGGCCCAACATCGGTAACAATAATTGGGATGAGCCTGGTTCTAATACCATAATAAGAATAGACATTGGGCATAACTCAATTTCAAAAGCTAGCTTGTGAGGTGAGGATTGCCCAAGTCATAAGGAGACGAAGGACCTCAAATCCATCTGATGTGGGACAACTCAACAATCTGTATTATATTAAAAGGAGAGTAGTGAAGCATGTGGTTAAGCCAAGTGGCAAGTTTAAAAGAAGTCACTTGACAATTTTAAGACAACATTAATAATTAAAAATTATAAACAGAAATATAATTAATGGAAGTAGTTTAATAAATTTTATATATAATCTAAATAGATATTAGACAAATCTAATATATATATATATATATATATATATATATATATATATATATATATATATATATATATATATACACACATTACTGTAGGTATGTTTAATTAAATTTTTGTGTATAATTCAGTTATGGTCAGTATCCTTTTCTGAGAAAAAAATTAATTAAATTTTTGTTTGTATCTTACACATATATTTTAAGTTAAATTAATAATTCTTTATTTAATATAAGCTTTGTATCTGACATTATTTGTGTATATTATATATTACTATAAGTATCTTTAATTAAATTTACGTATAATTCAGTTATGGTATGTATCGTTTTTTGAGAAAGAATCAATTAAATTTTAATTTTATATCTTACACATTGATTTTAAGTTAAAATAATAATTCTTTAATTTATTGGATTCTATTTGTATAACATTAATAAAAGTTATTAATTGATATTATTTTGTATCTAATTAATAGTTGGATTTTTTGAATTGCATAAAGTGTCACTGAATTGTATAACTAAATAGTACTTACTAAATATCCTTTCCTTTTGAAGGAACATTCTCTAGAATTTTCTATCTAATTACTAATTGATTTTTTTGTTAAAGAATTTCTAAAGTTGTCACCAAGTTATATAAGGAAATAATATTAAATACATTTTCCTTTTGAGCATTCTCTAGAATTGTGTACCTAATCTAATTAATAGTTAAAACAAAATTTATAAGCTGCATAAATTGTTGTCATCAATTAATATAAGAAAGTGTTACTAAATATCTTTTCCTCTAGAAGAAACATTCTCTAGAATTTTTCCCTCATTGATAATTGAATACTTTTTATGAATGGTATATTAGAACTATGACTGATTATATAAGGAAATAATATTAGTACTTTTTTCTTTTGAACATTCTTCAGATTTGTGTATCTACTTAATAATTTTTTTTAATGAATTGCATATTAGAGATGTCGCTTATTTATCTAAGAAATTAGTATTAAATATTTTTTTTCCTTTTACAAAACCTCCAAAATTGTGTATCTACTTAATAATTAATTTTTTATATATTGCGTACTAGAGCTGGCACTATATATTGCGTACTAGAGCTGGCACTGATCTATATAAGGAAATACTAATAAGAATCTCTTTTAATAAGGGTTTTGCTGCTTATAGTTTTTAACATATTAATCATATGACCTACTACAAAATACTTACGTACAGTTTATTATAAGAAAACCGACAATCAATTAGAAACGACAAAATATGGTTGCAACCATTAACTATATTAGTGAAATATAGAGTATCAAAATGGGGTGGATTTGTTAGATATGACACTTTCCATATCGTGATAAATTAGACATTCCCTTGAATTACTTATTCAGGATGAAAAGGTGCATACAGTTTTTAGTGTTATTAATCTTTTCCATTACCAGGTAGTGTGGATATTCAAGTTGTTTTGTATTTCTTCAACTTATGCATATATTTAATCCACTTTAGTTACGATTTTGTTAGGGTCTAGATAGAGATTTATTACGGTTTCATTTACAATTCGTAAAAGGTCCAAATATCCCCTTAAACTTTACGATAAGGTCTATATATAACTCTCACTAAAAGTTTGGCCCAAATCCAACCATGCCGTTACACTATTGGCCCGGATACCCCCTTTGTTTTAAACGGAGCCAAATACCCCCTGGACTTTACGATAAGGTCTATATATAACCCTCGTTTTTTTAACAAAATATTTTTTTTGTAAAAACTGAAAATATTTTGTTGAAAATAATTTCTTCAGTTCTTAAGAAACAAAAATATTTTGTTAAAAACGATTTTTTTTTCTGTTTTTACAAAAAAAAATAGTTTTTACAAATTTGATTTTCCAGTTTTTACAAAAAAAATCTTTAAAAATTTTCAGTTTTTAACAAAATATTTTTGTTTTTTAAAAACTGAATAAAATATTTTCAACAAATTATTTTCGCTTTTGAAAAATATTTTTGCAACTTCATTTTTCAGTTTTTTAAAGAATTTTTTTGTAAAAACTGAAAAAACAAATTTGTAAAAACTGTATTTTTTTTTTTTGTAAAAACAGAAAAAAAATTCATTTTTTAACAAAATATTTTCGTTTTTTAAGAACTGAAGAAATTATTTTCAATAAAATATTTTCAGTTTTTGCAAATATGTTTTTACAAAAATAAATATTTGTTAAAAAAACGAGGGCTTTATATATAGACCTTATCGTAAAGTCCATGGGGGGTATTTGGCTCCGTTTAAAATAAAGGGGGTATCTGGGCCAATAGTGTAACGGCGGGGTTGGATTTGGGCCAAACTTTTAACGAGGGTTATATATAGACCTTATCGTAAAGTCTATGGGGGTATCTGGACCTTTTCCGTTTACAATTTGAACTGGTGTTTGGCAATATAAATTTGCCATTGAAAATCTATTTTCCTTTATGATTTTATGTAAGTAATCTGCATATGTAATTGAATATATAAATAACTCCAGATTTTAATTTACATACAAGTTTATTTGTATTTCTTTGCATATTCAATGACCTCCTACTAACTTAAATTTCTTTTTTTTAGGGAGATCGAATTTATGCAACTGTTGGACGGTCCGTTATACGTATCTGTGACGACTCGACCCGTCGTCTCATGTGTTGCTGCTCCGTTTTCCTCTTTTATTGCTTCTTCATATTTCATTATCGGTATGTGGTGTGTGAGAGTTGATTTAGAATGGTTTTGATAAGAAATGAGACACTTAGTCTCTTTAAGGAAGGCTTAAGTTGGAAAAGTCAACCGGACGTTGACTTATGAGTTATAGGGCTCGGATGTGATTTTTCGGTGATTTGGTTAGCTTTGGGGAATGATTTGTGACTTAGGAGCGTGTTCGGAATTGAATTTGGAGGTCCGTTGTAGAAATAGGCTTGAATTGGCGAAATTAGTATTTTGGTGAATTCCGTTGATAGGTGAGATTTTGATCCGAGGGTCGGAATGGAATTCCGAGAGTTGTTGTAACTTCGATATGTTATTTGTGATGTGTGTGCAAAATTTCAAGTCTTTTGGACGTCGTTTGGTTGGGTTTTTGATCGAATGTATTTTTCGGAAGTTTTGAAGAAACTTAGGCTTGAATCCGTGGTGAATTGATGATTTTGGTGTTGTTTGACGTGTTTTGATGATTGAAACAACTTTGGATAATGTATTAAGACATATCTGTGTTTTTGGTTGAGGTCCCGGGGGCCTCGGGGTGGTTTCGGATGGCCAACGAGGTGAATTTTGGACTTGTGTGATTGCTGATGGTTCTGATACTTGGTATTTCCGCATCTGCGGAAAAGGGACCGCAGAAGCGGTTCCGCAAATGCGGTGGAAGGGGTCGCAGAAGCGGTCCTTGACGGCTTGACATTTTTCGCAGGAGCGGAAGGATGTCGGCAAAAGCGGTCACCGCAGATGCGGTTTTGGACCGCAGAAGCGGACCTGGCGGCTTAAGTGACTTCCGCAGAAGCGGAATATTTTCCGCAAAAGCGGTAACCGCAGAGGCGGTATTGGATCCACAGAAGCGAAAATCGACCTGGGCAGAAGGTTTAAAATATCATTTTTCATCCGCGAGGGTTATGTATTTTCCACCATTTTGAGCGAGCTTTGGGAGCTTTGAGGCGATTTTGAAGAGGGATTCAAGGAGGAATGATTAGAGGTAAGTTCGTTGGCCTAAATTCACAAGATTATGTTAGATTTAACATGAAAATTGGTTGAAATTCATTAAAAAGGGGTAAAGCTAGGGCTTGAGTTTTTGATATTTCAAATTGGGATTTGATAGGTCATTTGAGCTCGGATTTGGGAGTTCTTAGTATGTATGGACTCGTGGCAAGACGAGGAATCCGGTAATGTAAATTTTGTAATATTTCGAGAAGCGGGCACGGGGCTCGGGTTTTGCTAGTTTCAGATTTCTGCTATTTCTCGGTTGTTTTCGATTGGGTATTGTTCCTTTCGCATATTGTAATGTATTCGCTCTGATTTTGGTTAGATTCGACGCGCGTGGAGGTCGATTTGAGGGGCAAAGGTGTTGCGGGCTAGAGATTTTACCGGTTCGAGGTGAGTAATACTTGTAAATAATATCCTGAGGGTTCGAAACTCTGGATTTGCACATCATAGTGTTGTATTGAGGTGACTTACACGCGCGGACATGAGCGTGTGGTAGAGCACCGTTGGGGATTGTGACTCGCTCCCGGTTATTGATTTTTACTGTATATTTGGCTGAAACATCTTGTTATCATCATGATTTGGCTGATTGCCTTGTTTGGGATTCATGCCAACTATGTGAATCCTTCAGGGATTGATATCGCTGCTTTCGCATCATTTTTGCATACTATTTGATCTCGGTCTAGGGTTTTAATACGGTTTTGCAAATTCGGCTGTTTTTCTAAGTTTTGAAAACTCATATGATATTTCAAATGATATTTTGAACTGAGAACTTTATTTGAATATTGCCCTAGTGGCTTATGTGCATTTCTGGATTGAGCATGGATTGGGCTGCGCACCGCAGCAGTGTTATATGTGCATTCCGGGGCTGAGGATGGATCGGGCTGCACGCCGCAGCGGTATGATATTGATATTGCGCTTGGGCTGTAGGAGCCCCTCCGGAGTCTGAATCCCCACAGTGAGTGCGGGTACCCAAATGGATCGAGCTGCGCGCTGCAGCGGCCATGTGCATTGCATTGTATTCATGCATCGGTTCCTGTTTGTACTACGTGTCATGACATTCAGCACTCGCATTTCATTGGCATCCATGCTACTTCTTGCACTGTTGACCAGATACCCTGGTGTTATTTGTTGGTGGAGTGCCGTGCTCGAAGGGATGACTTATGTGCTGACCTGCACTATCTGATATCGCATTCATATGCTTGACTGTTGGAAAATGATATTTTTAAAAGAGGTTTTTAACTGAACCAGATATTTATAAAGGGTTTTCACGGTTTCACTGTTTTCTCAAAGGATTGTTTTGTCCCATATTGCATGATGGAGTGCTCTTACGTGATTACTTGCTGCTCAGTTATTATTTACTCTTATTACCCACTGAGTTGGAGTACTTACTTTACTCCCTGCACCTCGCGTGCAGTTGCAGGTATTGTTCACCCGGTAGCGGGTTGCTAGCTGATTGAAGATAAGACTATTGAAGCTGAGCAAGGTGACCGCCAGCGTTCGCGGCATCGAGTTTCTTCCTCTTGATTTCCAGATTTTATACTATGCATTACAGACCTTGTAATTGTATTAAAAATCCTTCTAGATGCTCGCTGTAAGCACGTGATTTTTGACCTACATGAAGATAACTCCTAAAAAATAGACTAAAATAATTTTAATTAATTTTTAGGTATTTTTTCTTTATTTAGTTGCATGGCATGCATTTTTAACATTTTAAAAAAATTTATAAAAAAAAATAATAAACAAATACCATAAAAAATGTCACATTTTAATTTCAAGTCACCTTAGGTTTAATTTGCATTTAGAAATTAATTATATTGAGCTAATTGTGCTATTAATCAAAAAATAAAAAATGATCATTTTTACATAGTTAGATAATTAGCTTAATTTTACCATTTGAATTAATTTAGGAATTTAGTTTAGATTTTAATTAATTAAAGAAAGAAAAGAACAACAAAAGGAAGAGGAAAATGAAAAAGCTTGGTCTTAAATTCAAATTGGCCAAGCATTTGAAAATCCCAAAATATTTTCCTCCCAAAACCAACCCCAAAATATTTTTTCCCCAAAACCTTCCCCAAAATATTTCCCCCCCAAAACTACTCCCCACCCCATCACTATAAATACACACACTACACAAGGGAGACTCACATTTTTTAGATGGAGGGGTTAATATTTGGGATGAGATTTTGAAAGAGAGAACATTTTTTTGACATTGGAAGACCCTTCATCTTCTCCAAGCACACAAGACCTAAGCTATCAGATCCCAAGTCTAGAGAATCCTTACCCATCCGATACTTCATCTTCTTCCTGATAGAGTTGATCCTCTTCACAGGCCTATGACCGCCAGACCTCACGCCAACATCGACAACACTGCAACATAGACCTAAAAAAAAAAAACTAGCGGACCCCATCAGCTCTCATATTCTTCAGCACTACACACACAGAGTCACACCTCCAAATGAACCCGAGCAAATCCGAGGTGCTGATGAGGCCGTTGTGGAATTTTGTCGCAGCTCCTGCGGGTTTTCGAGATTCCTATTTGCGTTTCTGCTGATTTTTCCGGTTGATACTCGATGTTATTGTTGAATAGCTATTACCCCTTCAAAAACCTTCAGGTAATATTGTAACGTAATAATATTGTTAATTCTTGCCTTTAATTTTTTAAGATGGTCTATGAGTTATTTTTGGACTATTTCGGATGCTATACATATGCCGGTTTCATGATTCTATATATATATATTAATTAACGTTCTTTCCTTCCTTTTCTGTTCGGGGTACAAATTAATTTATGTCACTTTCTGTTTGTTAGTAGTTTAGGAAGAATTTGGTCATTTGTTGAGATATTATTTTATATCCTCTGTTTGCTTGATTTTTTAAAAATGCATGTTTAGATGGATTTATGTGGTGCATATGGGATTTAATTTAAGATTGTGAACATTCATTGTTTATTGGCTTTTATGTTAGACGTTGGTTTGTTTACCTATTTAAGAACTTGAGCAAAAAAAAAAATGAGAATCTGCATAACAAGCTTTAAGATTTTAAAGGAAAATTATGGAATCAAGTCCAACTCGTTAGAGAGATTCAATACTGGCTAATTTCCAAAGCTCTGTCCGTCTAAAAGTTAGCATATGTTTGTTATGGTGATTATGGACACGTTCGCGT
>MU674043.1:2895-13672 GCA_026770625.1 Nicotiana glauca | reverse complement strand
ATAAGAACCCTGCAGTAACATGAATT
This sequence comes from Nicotiana glauca, assembly GCA_026770625.1. Classification (NCBI taxonomy): domain Eukaryota; kingdom Viridiplantae; phylum Streptophyta; class Magnoliopsida; order Solanales; family Solanaceae; genus Nicotiana; species Nicotiana glauca. The sequence goes on along the minus strand of MU674043.1, from coordinate 13,646 downwards.
AGAAGCCTCTAGAAACTTCTAGATAGGGGTTCAAGCTAGATTTCAAAAATTTAGGGTAGTTACTTGTAGCACAAGTCAATAACTAAAGGATTAAACTGAAAAATAAGTGAGGGACTCATGTGTAAAATTTGAATATGAAGCTGCACCCTAATTTTGCCTATAAAATGGCATCACCCTGCCTTGTTTAACAAGTTTTTAGCCTCCAAAAATTCCCCCCAAAAGCTCTCTTTAATTTTCAGATCTGATTTGAAATTTAAACATCCAAAAATCCAAAAACAATATAAAACCTTCAGAAAACTACAAACAGATACAGTTACATTGATTTTTAAGATAAAAAATAGTTCAATTGCTCTGTTTCTGTTCTATACTTAGTTGTTCAAGGCCTTTGAAAGTGTTAGTGTTCATTTGGAATGAGTTTTTGGTCGTTTTGATTGCTGAAGAAGTGTTGTAGGTCCTGGATCAAATTTTGATTGTATTTGAGTGTGTTCGAGTAATTTTGTGGTCAATCGTTTGGGTTTTGCTTGGTTTTGAACTTTTCCTTGGTCATTGAATTGATTACTGGTTGGTTGATTGCTGTACATAGCTGTTGTTGCTGACTTGCTCTTCTTCTTCTCATTTTCAAATTCCAGGTACACACCTTGAGATCAATCTGATGTAATGTTTTTCAGTGGAAAAGTAATTGCAGCCTGATATTTGCTTTGGCTTTTACTGTTCTACTAGTTCACTAAATTGTAGCTAGTTCTAGTATTTCTTCTAATGAATTCAGTATCTTAGTTTATCTGTAATGAATTAGTTATTAATTTGTCATGGAATGTTGGATTTTTATACTTTTATAACTGTTCTGCTAGTAGTCTTAATTGTATGATCCATGTTAATTGAATTATTAGTTTTAGAACTGGAAAAAATGTGCTTCAAGTAATAATCAATATGTTTAGTGCAATTTCAGGTCCAGATTATTCATTGTATTTGTATCAATACTGGTTATCATCATTTGCTAGTAATTACATCACTAGATTGTTGTAGTATAAAATTAGTCTAACAATAATGTTAAGTTGAGGTGTATTTTGTTTAGCTTTTGGTGTGATTTAGTTCCAAGGTTTATTTCAATACCATCACACATCAAGGTCGTTATTGAACTATTAAGAGTATATTATAGAATTCGGAATCAATTTTGAGGCTGATACGTATTTTCATTCAGGTTATCTTCAGAAATATCAGTTTAATTCCAACGTTTAAAACATGTAGCATCAAGTTAATTTTGGTAAATGCATCTTTCCTTGTCACAAATTGTGACTGCAATTAGTATAACTTGAACGAACTTCAGTAAGGTTTGAATTAGTTGAGTCGAAACTTGGGTTTAATTTACCTAAGACTGGATAGCATTGTCAAAAATGTAGGCTTTAATGCCTTAATGAGCAACATTCATATATCTTGTGCACGTTTGGGCCTGACCAATGGCCTGTGATTGGCCATTCTTTGATGTAGGTTTGAATGCAATTGCTCTTATGATATGCTTTCATACAATAAATTCATTAGGAATATAGGGAATTAATTCATAAATATAAAATTGGGTTTTGAATTAAGTAGCGGGTTCAAGCTAAAAAGATTTTCCCTTTTGTTTGAATTCGGACTTGAATTCGAGGCCCGAATTTATATTTGTGAATTAATTGGCCCTTAGAGACAAATAAATATAAAATTTTAGTTTGCTTTAGGATTGGCCTTTTAATAATAAAATGAGACGAGCCTCGCCAAACCGAATGCAAATTGCGGGGACCTTATTAAATACCTAATAAAAAAATACTTAGAGATTCGGAATGGGCCGTTTAGCAAATTCCACGACCTGCCCAAAAGATAACAACACGTTAGTCGCTTTAGGCGCGCTTTTAATAATTTTACCTTCTTAAATACGGGTGTGCATTTCATGCAACCCAAATCCAAATCCAAAAACATTGAATAGGAATGTGTCGATGAACCGGGTGCATTTCATGTGACGTGATCCGAAAACACGTTCTTAAACGATGTTCACTTTCTTAAATAAAATAATAATTGATTAAAAGCGGTAAAATACTTTAAAATTACACTGTAGGTTTAACATGTAGTAAAGTTAGATTTTAGCCAAATATAGCAGTTGAGCGACCGTGCTAGAACCACGAAACTTGGGAATGCCTAACACCTTCTCCCGGGTTAACAGAATTCCTTACCCGAATTTCTGGTTCGCGACTGTAATACAGAGTCAAACCCTTTCCTCGATTCGGGATTCACACCAGTGACTTGGGACACCATAAATCTCCCAAGTAGCGACTCTGAATCTCTTAATAAAAGAAACCCGTTTTGATTGTCCTTTAATTGGAAAAACTCCTTTTTATTATACCCTTCCCCAGGGTGTAGTAAAGCAGAAAAAAGGAGGTGTGACAATCACTGGAAGGTTTCTATTTCTCATTTTAGCTTCTTGAAAAAATAGAGAAATCTATCCTTACAAGTTTGAAGAACAAGGTTAAACGCAACTACAGACCAGTTCCTTAAAGGCAACTACGGACCAGTTCCTTAAAGATAGCCTGTGTCCTAGTTGAGTTGTAAATTTGTTATTGTTGTTATTGTACTTATTGTATCTCCTAAACTGCTTACCTAGAAGTGTTTGATTAGGAATCCTCTTGTAAATCCATAAACTCCTTGAGTTTATGTTGTGACTAGATTTAGTCATAAGGAAAAATCTTTGTAATTGTAGAGTTACAAAGTGGCTTGTGGTGAGAGCACCACAAGTTAGAAAAAACCTTTGTAACTAGGAAGTCACAAAGTGGCTTGTGGTAAGAGTACCACAAGTTAGTTGAGTAAATCCTTTGAAATAGGAATCATTGAAAAGTAGCTTGTAATAGGTAGATTGCAGGTTAGTGAAGTTAAAAGCCTACAGGTGTAGGTCGTGGTTTTTTGATCCTCTTGTGGAATTTTTCCACGTAAAAAATTCTCTGCCTTATTTACGTACTGTTTTATTAGCATACTCAGCAGAATCTTTTAGAGGACCAGGTACTCTACGGTTTGGTGGAGCCATACAATCTAACAATTTGTATCAGAGAAGGTTCCTCCTATCAGGCTAACACGTAGAAAGGATTCTCATGGCGGCTCCACCAAATTTTGAAGAAGGTCAATCCATTTACCAACCCCCCAAGTTTAATAGACAATGCTATTGGTGATGAAAAGCTAGAATGCACGATTTCATCATGGCTGATGATTGTGAGCTACGGGATATCATCTGTGATGATCCTTATGTTCCAATCAAGGTACTAAAGGAATTTCCATTTTTAATGGCAAAAACCAGTAAAGAATACAATGAAGCAGACAAGAAGGCTGTGGAGAAGAATTTTCGTGCCAAGAAAATTCTAGTATGTGGAATGGGACCTAAAGAGTACAATAGAATATCTACCTGTGACATTGCCAATGAGATATGTGAAGCTTTGCAAACAACTCATGAGGGAAATACACAAGTAAAACAGTCTGAAGATAAACCTAATATTGGTGATAGTTCCATGATGGCAGTTGAAGGCGACGAGATTGGATATGACTCAACTTTTCCTTTGATGGCTCAATCAGATGATGATGAAGACAATGACAACAAAGAGGTAAACTTCAGGGATGTTCAGATAAATCTTAAATCCTATTCTCCAAAAAAACACATGTCTTTAGTTGATGTTTTAATCACTGCCTTCCATAGTCTTGTAGAGGATAGGGATTCTTTGATGTTAGAATTAGGAGAATCTGAACATATTAGAGACGACTTAGTGGCTGTAGTTATTGACCAAATGAAACCCATTGAAATCCTCAGAAAAGAAAAGAGTGATCTGTTGGCAGAAATTGCAGACAAAAGGGAAACAATAGTGAAACCATGGACTAAGTCAAAACCTGAAAGTTCTGAAAAGGGAAATGAGCTAGCAAGTGAGGAACATATTAGGCTTGAAAATGAGGTGAAAGCTATAAGATTTAGGATGTGTGCTGAAATTGAGAAAAACGAGCTTCTCCAAACTAATCTAGAAAGAGTATTACATGATCTTAAAAAGTCCCTAAAGTGGACCTGGTCCTCAGAAGCTACCACTGCCTTGCTTACTAATAATTGGGAAAAAGGCAGGGAGCAAGGTTGCAAAGAGAGAAAACTCCTCACAACCGTTACAATAAGTACGTCATTGTCTTTGATAAATGGCCTCGTACCCGATATGGGTAACACTGGGCGCTTCAAGGAAGGTGTCCAGGCCAGGAATCAATCAATTTAGAAAGACAAAGTGTTTGCTGAAAAAGTGACAATAAAAGGGGGACCAGATTCCACTAACAAAAAACGCACATTACCTGCATGGACTAAAAGAACTCTTATTCATCCTCTTGCTTACTACAAGGGACCTAAACTTGTTTGGATTCCTAAAACTAACTCCTAATCTCTTGTGCAGGGAACAATGAAAGGAAGTGATCAATAATGGTTCATGGATAGTATGTGTTCAAAACACATGATTGGGAGCACCACAGACTTTCTTTCACTAAAATCCTTGCAAGGAGGGAGTGTATCCTTTGGCAATGGTAAAAAGGGGTACATTATTGGAGTTGGAAAAGTTGGGAAGTCACTCACTCATTCTATTGAAAATGTGTACTATGTCAAAAGGCTTAAGTACAGTCTCCTGAGTGTTTCTCAAATCTGTGAAAAAGGAAACAAGGTGGAATTCTTGTCCATAATATGTACATTCACTGACCTTGTGACCAGTGAAATATTATTGGTGGCCAAAAGATAAAAGAATATCTATGTTGCTGATTTCGAATCCTTATAGAGTGGTGATCTGAGTTGTCTGAAAGTTGTTGACGATGATGCTGAACTATGGCACAGAAGATTGGGCCATGCAAGCTTTTCCCTTTTGAAAAAACTAATTTAGAAAGACCTGGTCCATGGTCTGCCTATGTCATAATTCAAGATGCAAAAAGTCTGTGATTCTTATGCTAGAGGAAAACATGTAAAGTCCTCATTTAAGTCTAAAAGAGATGTGAGCACCTCCAAGCCACTTGAGCTTCTGTATATGGACCTATGTGGACCTATGAGAGAGCAAAGTAGAGGAGGAAAAAGATACATTTTTGTAATAGTGGATGACTATTCCAGATTCACATTGACTCTGTTTATCAGAACAAAAGATGAAACTGTTGAAGTTTTTGTGGCCTCTGTGAAGAAAATCTAGGTGATGGAGTCTAGAATTGTATACATTAGATCAAATCATGGGACAGAATTTGACAATGTCAAATTTGATGAATTCCGTAATGAAAATGTCATCACTCACAACTTCTCAGCTCCCAGAACTCCCCAACAAAATAGAGTAGTAGAAAGGAAGAACAAAACAGTGGAAGAAATGGCAAGAACAATGCTGATTGACATTGGAATTGCAAAGAACTTCTGAGCAGAAGCTGTCAATGTTGCCTGCTACTTAGTGAACATGTGCATGATCAGATCACTTCTGATCAAGACCCCGTATGAATTGTTGAATGGAAGAAAACCCAAGCTGACGCACCTAAGAACGTATGGATGCAAATGCTATGTTCTCAACAATGGAAAGTATCAGCTTGGTAAATTCGATGCTAAGAATGATGAAGGAATATTTCTGGGTTACTCTTCTCAAAGCAAGGCTTACATGATATATAATAAGTGGACTCACTGTGTTGAGGAAAGTGTCCATGTTATTTTTGATGAATCTTATCCATCATTTGAGAATAATGCTGAGGAAGATCAAGATGGAGAACCCTTACTAGTTCCTGGTGAAGTCATTAACATGACAAACAGAAAGCCAGATATGATGAGTCAAGTAAATGAGCCAAATGAAGACAACGCTGCCTCATCAGCAATAGAACCAAGCATTTCAATTACAACCACTAAAGCTGAAGAAAGAGTGGTTAATGCAGTTTAAGGAACTCCACTAGCACCTGAGAGAAGGATAGAGGAAAATCAGCCAAAGATACCTTCCTTCTCTTAAAATGAACCTCAGGCGTCTAATTGGAGGCACCAAAGCTATCATCCTATAGACAACAACATCACTCCTCTAGATTCTGGAGTACAAACCAGGTCAAGATCCAGAAATTCACTTGCCTTCTCAGCCTTCTCTCCCAGATAGAACCCAAAAATATCAAGAAAGCCTTGAAAGATGCAAATAGGATTACAACCATGCAAGATGAGCTGCATTAGTTTGAGAGAAACAATGTGTGGTACCTGGTACCTAGACCCCCAGATCGAGCCATTATAGGAACCATGTGGGTATTCAGAAACAAGCTCGATGAACATGGAATTACTACAAGGAACAAGGCCAGACTAGTGGTCCAAGGCTACAATCAGGAGGAAGGGATTGACTATGATGAAACGTTTGCTCCAATGGCTTGTATGGAAGTTATCAGAATTCTAATCGCTTTTACATCTCATATGGAATTCACCTTGTTCCAAATGGATGTCAAGAGTGCATTTTTAAATGAAATCCTTAATGAAGAAGTCTATGTGAAACAACCCCCAGGGTTTGAATGTTATGAGCACCCTAAATATATTTTCAAACTGGACAAAGCTCTGTACGGGCTAAATTAGGCTCCTCGAGCTTGGTATGAAAGACTGCCAAAGTTCCTCTTAGAAAATGGTTTTAAGAGAGGGAAAATTGACAACACTCTTTTCTTAAAGAAATGAGGAAGGAACCTTCTCATTGTTCAGGTTTATGTTGATGATATCATTTTTGGAGCAACAACTGACTCTCTATGTGAAAAATTTGTAAAACTCATGGGAAGTGACAATGAAATTAGCATGATGGGGGAATTAAACTTCTTCTTGGGTCTTCAAGTAAAATAGACCCCAAAGGATATATCCATTTGTCAGCAAAAATACATCAGGGAACTCTTGAAGAGGTTTGACGTCGAAGCATCAAAGGTGATAAACACTCCCATTTCAACTGCCACTCGACTGGACATGGATGAAACTGGGTCTCCTATGAATCAAACCATGTATAGAGGCATCATTGGGTCTCTCCTCTATCTCACTGCCAGCAGATCTGATATTATTTTTAGTGTGGGGCTATGTGCTCGATTTCAATAAAATCCCAAGGAATCTCACTTGAAGGCTTCCAAAAGAATACTAAGATATCTCAAAGAAACACAGGACCTGGTGCTGTATTATCCATCAGGTGACAGTTTTAATGTGATTGGGTATGTTGATGCAAATTATGTAGGTTATCTTGTGGACAGGAAAAGCACTTCTATAATGGCTCACTTCTTAGGTTCATGCCTTATCTCTTGGGGTACAAGAAAGCAAAATTCAGTGGCTCTTTCAACAGCTGAAGCTGAATATGTAGCAGCAACATCCTGCTATGCTCGGCTTTTATGGATCAAGAAGCAACTGAAGGACTTTGGGTACTCACTGAGAGTGTTCCCCTTCTACGTGACAACACCAGTGCACTCAATATGGCCAATAATCCAGTTCAACACAAAAGGACAAAATATATCGATGTGAGGCATCATTTTCTGAGAGACAATGTGGAGAAAGGGTTGATATGTATGAAGTTCTACGGAACGGAAGATCAAATTGCAGATATTTTCACCAAGGCACTAAGTAGGGAATAGTTTGAAAGAAACAGAGTGAAACCGGGGCTTTTAATGCCCTATTAAGAACCTGATTGCACTTTTGCTGGCTTTTACTTTCAAGAAATAACTGGCTCAAAGTGTTTTCTAGCCATGTCTAACTCACCTTAATACCATTGCAGGTAAACATACATGATGGGTATAGAAGCAGTAGATGCAGTACATGAATAATAAAAGAGGATTGATTCTTTAAAAAAAGGGTCAAGGACCCGGTTCTTGTACCAAAGGTTAGTAGTTTTGTGCATCCTTTAATACAAGTCTTAAAAAGGGTACAAAACACAATTGCCGTGTCATCAACTTTTCAGAACCTACTGTCACATCTCTTCATTTCAAATCATTCCATATCCCTCTAAAACATTAAAATTCTCCACGCCCAACCGTCGTTTCAGAACTGGTGCCTATTCCTCTCCCTACATAATTATCCTCTTCCTTTTAAAAACTCTCTTTTCTGCTCTTCCTAACCATAAGTTTTACACTAGAATTTCCCAAAAGGATCGTCATACCACTTCTTCTAATGGTTGAGACAACTTCCGAACTCCGTGTCTCAATTATAACTACTACAAATCAATCTACGCAGCTTTTTGCTCCCACTGAGCCTTCCTCACCATTTATTATTCATGCTACTACAGTCACACCTCACCCAGTTTCCTAGCCTCTTCCTAATCTAGAAACTCTTAAAACTACTACTCCGTTATCCCCATCATCTGAGGCTCCCACCAATCAAAAACTAAGTAGAGAACAAGGTGAAAATCTTGAGGTTATAAAGATTTCTACCATCGTTGCTACCGATTCCATGGTGGTGGAAGCACCGGTTGAGGAAGAGAAAAATGTTGTAACCGTGTTTGTGGTGTCCGCTGATGGTGTACTACATGAGATTACTTCTCAGAAAAACAAGGCACAAAGTATGGAGGAAGAATGAGCCATTGTAGCTGTAGAAGGGGTGTAATAGCAAATACTGCTAGGGCATCACATGAGGAACTTCATCCCTCTCCGGAGGACCCAGGTCAGGGATCTCATTCCCAGGACAATGTTGTTCCTGCATTCGATGGCGTGCCCTTGGAAATTCGAGCACCTGAAATGAAACCTAGTAATGAAGAAGGACTAGATAATGTAGCTCTTGATGCATTCATAAGTAAGCGAAGGGTTGTGTCCACCCCTGATTCTAAAATCAAATGACCTACTACCAGGCTTCAAGTTAAAGTGGCCTACGAGTCTACTCTCCAAAAGAGCAAGACGAGTAGTAAGAAGAAAAGAAGAAAGTTGGTGAAGGATGGTGAACTTGTAAGTGATGAGGAAATCCCTGTAGTCGAGGTGGAAGAGAGAACCCTAGAGGAACCTGGTTCACTTGTTAGGCGGTCTTCGAAAAAGACAAAGCCTGTTTCAATAGAGAAAGGGTAAACATCTAAGTTCTATGTCTGATGAGGATGTCTTAGTCAAGTCCAAGGGAAAAGGCAAAGTCAGTGAGGAGAACTGTGGGAAACCCAAGTCTGAATCTTTTGAAGAACCTAGTTTTGTGAAGAAAATGAGAAGTGAAGTTAGCCCTGGCTCTGAGCGCCTAAGGCATCAAAAAGTTCTGTTGGGTCGTATGTTTGACCCCACAATCTTTGAGATGGATGGAATGCGCCAAATTCTAGAAATGGTCGAGTTTCAACGTTGGGTGCATCTATTTCACATTTATGCACCTAAGGTGTATGAGGAGGAGGTACAACGTTTCTTTGCTAGCCTCTTTTTAGTTGATACTGACCATGTTTGTGCTTTAGTCAATGGGGTGGACATCGTCTTTGATGTAAAATTGCTTGGAGAGATCTTAAAAGTTCCTACAGTTGGTGTGTCGAGTGTAAGAGATGTGTGTCAGTACAACTTCAGAAATGCAGTGGTAAAGGACAATGCTAACCTGAAAGGGGACCAGATCCATAAGAAAGCACTACTTCCTATTTACCAGTTGCTGTTTGAATTGGTTAACAAAGTCCTATTGCCTCGAGTTGAAATGAGGTTAGTGACTTCTAAGTCTGACCTATTCCTAATGGAGCAACTGGACAGTTTCAATCGTGTGAGTCTGCCTGCTATTATGATTGAACACATGCAAAATGTTTCCACTTTCAAGGACGGTATTAATGTCTTCCCTATGGATTCTTGCTTACTCCAGTGTTCAAATTCTTTAAAGTCCCACTAGGAACGGGTAAAGTGGGGACTCAAAAGCAGACCTTCTCACAGACAACTTTGGAAGAGTGCGAGTATGTGGAAAATTGTGGGGGGGGGGGGATAGGAAGCACATCAACCGTTTCTCAGCTTATCGATGCCCAGAATAGTGCAGCTGAGGAAATTCGTCGGTTGAGGGCCAGGAATGCTATCCTGGAAGGTCACCACCCGATCGGTTCCGATGTCGAATGATGAAGTGGCTCGTTTGACACAGGGGAATGTTTATCTCAGGGAGCAAGTAGAGAACCTGAAAGCATAACTGCTCAATGAGCAAAAATCGGCAAACTCCCGAATAGACCTCGTTCTCCAACCACTTGCTGCAACTACCAAGGCTTTTACTCCTAGTGCCCCCATCAGTACCCCTTCAATAACCAGTTTTCTGGATATGTTTGTTATGTTTTTTTTTCTTTTTTTATGGTTTGGCGGATGTTTTTGTTTTATTTTTTTGTGGTTGGGATGAACACAATTGCTCCCGTTAACAATTCCAATGTTGCCTCGCGCTTTTTCCAAAAGCAGAGGCGTATTAAATCTTTATTACTATCAATCCTCATTTTATTATGTCAGTATTCTCTTTCTGTGTTCTATTCCCTATCATAATTGTGTGCACATGTGACGACCTGGCCCGTCGTCACGTGAGTTACCGCCCCGTTTCCCCCTTATTGTGTTGCTTCATGTTTCAATATCAGTATTAGAGTTGATCGGATAGGTTTGGGTTGGTTTTGGATGAAAATGAGACAATTAGCCTCTTAGAAGGAAGGTTGTTGTAGAAAAGTCAACCGGAAGTTGACTATGTGGTTGGGGGCTCGGATGTGAATTCCGGTGGTTCGGTTAGCTTCGGGGGATGATTTGTGACTTAGGAGTGCGATCGGAATCGAATTTGGAGGTCCGGTGTAGAAATAGGCTTGAATTGGCGAAGTTGGAATTTTGGC
>MU674040.1:98636-177632 GCA_026770625.1 Nicotiana glauca | reverse complement strand
CATATATATACACACAATGTATTGGGCCAAAAACAACCCAAAATACCCTAAAAATACCCAGCCCAAAACGAATGCAGCCTACCCCAATCCGGTCTCTATATTTTGGAAATCAAACGACGTCGTTTAGTTATAAGAGATCGGGACCGTCGAATTCTTGATCTAACGGTCAAGCTACAAGACTGTCCACCTGATAAAACGACGACGTTTTGAGCCGTTAGATCTGGACCATTCATTTGTTTGATCTAACGGGCAGGATTGAACCATCCATAAGTTAAAACGACGTCGTTCCATTTATATAATATCAGACCAGCCAATATAGCTTGAAACGACGTCGTGTGGGGTTATTTGATCCAATCTCAACCGTCCATACACTTTGATCCAACGGTCCTCAAACTATCATTAGATATAATTAAAAATGTCTGAAGCTTAGCCAAACGTTAGAGACACAGAGTCTCCTTCCTCGTATATATAGTTCGCCGGCAAGGTCGTCGCCGGTAAAAACCATCACCTCCGTTGCCTCCCAAAATTACACCCTAGAAAGCCCTGAATCTCCTCTCTTCACTCCCATAAACATATTTCCTCGAATCATTCTCCAGACCTTCAAATATCCATTTTTGTGCCGCCGGAACCCTACTCCGGCGAACACAAGGTGTGCCAAATGAACCCATTTTTACACCACAGAACCGCCTTGGCCCCCTCTACACTAATCTGGTAGTTTCTTGGCTCGAATGTAGCCAGAACTACTCGAATATCATTTTTAAAGAATTTCTGGCCTTAATTCCATGCTTCAATCTTCATGATTTCTTGACTGTAACATCCCCAACCACGTGAGTTCTTATGAAAACACATGGTTTGGGATGTTACGTGTCAAGAATCTCGAAAGGTTTATTCAAATCCGTCGGTTGAGATTCCTCCTGTGTAGCAGTAAGTTTTCTAATTTATTTTGTGTAATTTCTTCTTCTTCTCTCCTGAATTGGTCAATCGTGAAATCTTGTTGGTTCTGATGTTATTTAGCCATAATGCTGAGTTAAGCTTTAGCAGTAATTTTAACAGTTTTAATTCACTGTTAGTTTAGTTAAAATTAGTAAATTTGTTTGTTATCGATTATCTTTTAATGTCATTTATAGATAATAATTCATATAGGTAGTATTGATGATATTATGCCAAATAATTGGTCGAATGTTCATGTCTTGATTTCTCTGGTCATATGTTGATCCGTTAGTTAATTTATTTGTTTAATTGAAGTAATTACTTGTTTTGAAAGTTAATCTGATTGGTTCAAAGTCTTCTCGTTTTAGTTGGTATAATTGGTTATAGCTAATTTTAGAGGCACTAGGAATAATTGTAGTAAAATAGCAGGGTTAAAAAAATTTTTTTTAGTTCAATAACTACAGGGGTGCAGTAATTTTTAAGGGATTCTAAGGGTAATTGATGTAATTTGGGGCAGGGAATCTAGCTAGAATTTCCAAGAAGCTTCTAGGTGTAGGTGTTAAGGCATATTTCAGTTAACATAGGGGGGTGACTTGGGCCACAAGGCAAGAGGTAGAGGATTAAACTAAAAATAAGTAGGGACTAAGGAGGAAAATAGAAGTTTGAGGGTTGCCTCTCACTTTGCCTATAAAATGGCATTCCCATGCCTTCACAGAGGATGTTTTTTTTTTGAGCCCAAAAATCCCCCAAAAAATCATCTTTTAGATCTAGGCATAATTTTTAATTTGAATGAGCAAAAGTACATACATTCTTCCTATATATCTTAGGTGTTACAGAAAACTAAAAAAAAAAATCTCTTTAAAAAACCAAAAAAGATGCATTGTTCCATTGGTCTCTAGACAAGATTTGAATGCTAGGTACTGATTTCCCTTTTTCCTGATTACTGAGCCTACTGAGTTCGTTTGAGTTCAGTTGTTCTATTTGTTTGGGGTACTCATTTGTTGCTGCTGGGTTTACAACTGATCCAGTTTGTTTGGGAGTAATTTTCTGGTTTAAAGTTGTCTTCTATTGTTGGCTTTGAAATTCTGAAGTTACTTCCTAGGATTTGCTGTGGTTTCCGATTTAAATTGGTCTGATTGTTGCTCATCTGGGCTGCTGTTACATTGTTTTCGTTGACTTCTCCATTTCTCTTCTTGTTCGTTGTTTTCAGGTACACATTTCGAACCTGATTCATGTAAGCTCTGGAAACATAAATGAAATGAATATTTGGCCAACTGCTTTTGGAACTCTTGTCTGTTTGAATTACAATGCATCAATAGTTGAATAGGTCTTTAATATATTCATGTAATATAGTTTGAATTCTGACTGTGCATAAACTGTGCAAATAAGGACTGTGAAAAACATATTCCCTTAGATTTTGTCTTGTGGAAGAGAATTATGATTAGGTAATTGGTTCAGAAATCCTAAATTTCATTTGCATCTAAAGTGAGATTTGTTCCGGACTGTCTTAGGAATAATTGCATTCAATCAAAGTTTGCCTTAAGATGATAACTGAATGGATGATTCTGTTGTTTTGGTCTTTTAATTTGGTCTGTTAGCGTTCATTACTGAAAGTCGTAGTATACCGGTACATTGTTTGTACGTTTAGGTGGTGATTCGTTCCTTGTTTGAGACTTGCTGGGGCGCTAATTTTTAGCTTCTTTTGTTAGCTTTGTAACTACAATTTAGTAGTGATAATGGTGGCTTGGAGTTCATTTGTATGTGCAATTGGTTCTGTCCTTTGCTCTTTTTCAGTGAAAATTGTACAGAACATGCAAGTTTATGCCTTCAACTCTTTTGTTTAATGCTCCTATGTGTTTAGTTCAATCTGATTAGCTGAACAATTGCTCACTATTGCGTTATACTAGTTTGAGAGCAAATTTCTATATTGTGCACTAGTTTTACGTGTACCAAGAATGGGAATATGATGCATTGAGGTGGGCAACTATTTCTGGGCAAATTCTGGTAGTAAATAGAGCGCTAAATATCTTAATATTGATAGATGGAATTCCCTCATTTTGTTGTTATTAGCATAAAATTGAGGGTTGCTCTTCTATTTACAACAATCCCCAAACTTAGGAAATGAATAATTCATAAGCATAAATACATGAGACGAGCCTCGCCAAACAATAAATAAATGTGGGGCCCTCAATAAATGGTTATTAAAAATAATTTAGAATATGGGAGGGCCATTTAGTGAATTTCATGGCCTTCCCCAAATAATAATATTGCGATAGAAGCTTTAGACGCGTTTTAACTAAAATTACCTCCTTAAATTCGGGTGGGCATTGATTGCGACCCAAATCCAAATCTCGGCGAAGTCGAAATGTGTTAATAACCACGTGTACACTGGTGGTGACGTGGTTAGAAACGCATTTTCACGACGTCGTAATTCTTAATAAAACAAATAATGATTAAAAATGGCTTAAAATTTGGAGATGAGCCTCTCCGAACAAAGAATAATTGCGGGGCCCTCAATAATTGATTATTAAAAATGGTTAGAATTTGGAGGGGCTGTTTAGCGAATTTCAACGGCCTTTCCCAAACATTATCACGCTAGAACCCTTAAGCGCGATTTAATTAAATTACTTTCTTAAACTCGGGTGTGCATCGATTGCGACCCAAATCCAAATCTCGACGAAGTCGAAGTGCGTTAACGAACGCGGGTGCCTTGATGGCGACGTGGTCGGAGACGTGCTTTCACGACGTCGCAAGTCTTTTAAAATAAATAATAATAAAAGCGGTTTATAAATAAAAGCACATAAGTTAGCATGTAATAAAATCAGATAAAATCAAATACAACAGTTGAGCGACCGTGCTAGAACCACGGAATTCGGGAGTGCCTAACACCTTCTCCCGGATTAACAGAATTCCTTATCCGGATTTCTAGTTCGCAGACTGTAACTGGGTCAAACTTTCCTCGGTGCGGGATTAATTCGGTGACTTGAGACACCATTATATTCTCAAGTGGCGACTCTGAAAATTTTAAATAACTAATCCCGTTCCGACCGTCCTTTAATTGGAAAAACTTTTTTTATTATATCCTTCACGAGATGTAGTAAAGCCCTAAAAAAGAGGTGTGACAAATTTAAATGTTGAACTCTACAGAAATAGTACAGTATACATGGATGCGAAAGCTGTATATAAACACATTGTGATGATGTTGAAACTTAAATTAGGACATCTAGTTTCAAAGAAACAAATAGAGAAAATGCAGTAGCCTTGTAAAAAGCCATAGTGCAGACAAGAAAGAGATTACTATTATGTGTTAGTAAGAGTTCAAAAGAGATTGTAAATTGTAAAGTGAAGGATTGTTAATCATCTGTTTGTGAAAAAAGGGTTGTGCCTTTTATAGTGTAAAAATTAGGAAGAAATACGGTAAGAAAATAGTTGAAGAACTCATTGTCAATCAATTACAAAAGACTCCTTTTAATTAAGGGATTCAGATTCAAACGGGTAAAAACCAATTAAGGAAAGAAATTGAATAACACTTTGTGCACAACATGCAATTAAGGGTACATACATAAAAAGGTTATTTTAAAACATGGTATTGAAGTACATGTTTTGTACAAATAAGGTAAGGAACTCAATTAGCAACCACTACATCACAAGGTCTAAGATTTGTATGAATGAACCGAGTCAAAAAAATGGGAAAGGTTTTTAAACTTAAGGAAAATCATCAAACAATGGAAAGGGAATCAGTTAAACCTATTTAGAAGGGATTCTGAATTAAAAATTATCAAACAATGGAAAGGGAATCAGTTAAACCTATTTAGAAGGGATTCTGAATTAATCACAAGTTTGAAAACTCTTTTTAGGGGAAGGTTTCATCGCACATAAAGAGCACACAAAACTTTGAGTTGGGAGAAGAAGTTGTGCCATTGCAAAATCAATTGAAAAATCCAGTAAAAGAGTTTAGAAGAGTTTAGCAAAAGGTCAGAATCATATGAAACTTGAAATTGGTCTGGAAAGGTTGGGGTTTCGAAATAAAAACCCTAGTTCAAGCAAATCACAAATCAAATAAGAGGGCTAGCAATTGAATCGAAACATTTTTAGAGGTTTCAGAAAAGGACGGAAACTTCTAACATGTTTACTTCAGCAACAAAACTCATGAGAACATGATAGAAAAATAGCATGCAAACAAAGTAGAAGGGTTCAAAGCAAACAAAGTAGAAGAAACTAATGCGAAGCATAATGAGAAAAGACTGTTAAGAACAATAGCAGAAACATGCTTAAGAAGATCTTTTAGAAGAAACTCAAACAAGGTTCAGTAGAAGGAATGACAAAGGAAATCATAAAAACACTTAAAGTAATTTTTTTGAAAGAAAAGTTAGGTAAATCATTTAAAAACTCAGGGAAAGCATAGATACACAACAGATCTAAAGAAATCGAAGAAAACCTCGAAGGGTTAGGGTTTCGGAAGAACCTTATAAATGAGAAACTCTTTGAAAGGTCACCGATCTGAGTCGTAGAGGTCAAAACCTGGCTCAAACAACCATGGTACGCTGGAGCAAGGCCGAAGATGACCGTGGACCCTCGAATCGACAAAGGTCTGGGCATAAACCTTCAAGGTCAGGCCTTGAATCTTCAGACCCCAGGCACTCAGGAGCCATAGGAGGTGGGTATAGGGCTCTTACAACCTTAGAAGCCACATATTTCAGTGGATTTTAAGGCGGAGATGGTAGGAGGAGGCTAGGGTTCGGAGAAGGTTTGAGAGAGTTTGAGGGAGTGGAGGGATTCAAAGGCGGCGTCTAGGTGAGAATTATTTAGGGTTGGGGGTTTTGGTAAATTAAAAAAGGAAAGAATGAGTGTGAGTCATTGATATAATATATCAATAGTTGGGATTAAAAGAAAAAGGTATGGGCGAGTTATTTGAATGGGTCGGGTGAACTTAGGATTTGGGCCTGGTAATGGGGTTTGAAATTGGGTTTAATTGAGGGGTTGATTTAGGCTACAATTGAAATAAGCAGGGCTAGTATTTAAATAACCACTTTTTCCCTTTTTATTTTATAAAAATAGTAAAATAATTTATAGAAAAAAAAATTAAAGGTAAAAATGAACTAATAATATATATATATTAAATAAAAAATACTGGAATCAATTTTGTTATTATAAAAAGCAATTAATTCTTAAAATAGGCTAATATTGCAATTATATGCAATTTAGCTTTAAAATACTAAATAAATTTGTAAAAAATGTGCAAAACTTACCTTAGCTATATTTTGGTATAAATATGAAAATACAATAAAAGAATCACCAAATGATAATTTGAGGAACAATTATTGATTTTTTATTGATAAACTATGGCAATAAATTGATTTAAAAATCTTTTAAAAATTAGGAAAAAATAATAAAACATTTAGACATACTCATATATGCATACATATGCCACTTTGAATGTATTTTGCATATAAAATATATACAGGAAAAAAATGGGTATCAACAGTTGCCCCTCCTTACTTTTGTAAGGATGAAAGAGTTGTCGAGTAAAGTTACGATGGCCAATTTTGACCAAGTGAAATGATTTGAAGAGATTTGGCTGTGCTTTGGTTCCTGAGCTGCTTACATATCCCTGGATTTACAGAAATTAGGCCATATGTAGTTCAGGATCCATCAGCAGAGTATGCCGAGGGAGATTGTTTCAAGAACAGACGCGATATTTAGGTTGGGATGAATGGTCAAGGTTTAGTACGGTTGCGGGAACAGCGAGATCAATCCTTCTGAGATGGTCGTTGCTCGCTGGTTTACCTGCAAATAAACAATATAAACATATATTGTGCATAAATTTAAACATGATGCAAGTTCTCGTCGGATCATGAATGTTGTCTTCGGACAGTTAGGATGACGTCCTTAGACTATGATGTCATGGGCCATGAAGCATAAAGGATTCGCAAGCTATGAAATGATGCTCTCGGGCTATGAGAATGATGCCTCCAAACTATGATGCCTTTTAATAATGATATACAAGAGATTAAAAGGGGTCCTTAGGCCATGGCATGACGTTCTCGGGCTATGAAAATGGTGCCTCCGAACAATGATGCCTTTGGACAGATTAGTGATCTTTCAGCCCATGAAATGCAATAAGTGGCAATATTTTAACCCATGAAATGCAATAAATGGCGATCTTTTAACCCATGAAATGCAATAAGTGGCGATCTTTCAGCCATGAAAGATGTAAATAAAGTGGTTAACCGATGCAGGTGTAAATAAAATGGCGATATTTCAGTCGATGCGGGTGTAAATAAAGCGGGAATATTTCAGCCATGCAGATATAAATAAAGTGGTCATATTTCAGCCATGCAAGGTGTAAACAAAGTGGCAATATTTCAGCTGATGTAAGTAAAAATAAAGGTGGCGATATTTCAGCCATGCAGATGGAGGTAAAGCTTAACCTCGGAAGGCAGAATGGTAGACTTATGCAATGTAAGGATGCAGATAGAGACAACGCTTAGTCTCAGAAGGTAGAATGGTCGCCTTATCCAATGCAAGAATGCATATGGAGGCAGTGCTTAGCCTCGGAAGGCAGAATGGTAGCCTTGTGCAATGCAAGAATGCGGATAGAGACAGAGCTTAGTCTCGGAAGGCAGAATGGTAGCCTTATGCAATGCAGGAATGCAGATGGAGGTAGAGCTTAACCTTAGAAGGCAGAATGGTAGCCTTATGTGAGAGATAAAAGGTGAATAGTAATAAACTTTTCTTAGTTGATAGTTGATAGCGGCTGCTGGGGATATTGTGAGCGGATAATAACTGTGAATAGGTGACGGTTCTGAGAGTTATATTCCTGAACAATATGAATATATTCTATGATTTTGTGACTTGGGTGCCTACTTCCAAACAAAAATCGTGAGTTTTGTAAAAGGGAAAGGTTAGTTCGTGTCCCCGCTGACTTTGCTTGACCTGATTGGCTCTGTTTTGGTGATACTGTGCCTATCATTGGGGTAGCGTTGCTAAATAGAGCAATTTTGGTGATAGGCGTGCATGAGTTTGTGAGAAAATGACATGAGTATACATTTAAGAAATAGTTATTAGATAAACCGACGACTGTGACATGGTTCAGGACATTGCAACCTTTCTCGCTTCGCAATTTTGAGGGTCCTCCTCAAAATTCTGCCCCAGTTTACTGGGCTGCTACTTCTGACGGTTGCTTGATAGTTGGCTGAAATTATCTAAGAATTTTAAAGGTCTCCTCAAAATTCTGCTCCAGTTTCCAATTGCGGGGAAAATAAAAATTTTATTGAATTGTGACTGAACACATAAGGCTTCCTATGTATTCCCTCTTAAATGGGAATCAGGTCAGACGTAGTTCAAATTACATCATATAGGAAAAAAATAAGATTACACATAGTAGCGCTTGATTGCATATGAGTTTATTGGTTTTGGCCAAACTTATCCATCCATTTCTGCAAGTATAAGGGATTCTCCAGTCAGAACCCGATGAACTATGTACGGACACTGCCAATTGGGAGAAAATTTCCCTTTGGCTTCATCTTGATGCGAGAAAATTTTCTTTAACACCAGCTGCCCCAGTGTGAACCTTCTTGGTTTGACCTTCTTGTTGAAGGCTCTGGACATTCTGTTCTGATAAAGCTGACCATGGCAAACTACATTCATTCTCTTCCTATCTATAAGAGCCAATTGCTCGTAGCAGTTTCTCACCCATTCTGCGTCGTCGAGTTGAGCTTCTTATATGATCCTCAAGGAAGGAATTTCTACTTCGATGGGAATGACGACTTCTATACCATAAACTAGCATATAAGGAGTTGCCTCAGCTGATTAGCGAACGATGGTGCGATACCCCAATAGAGCGAATGATAGTTTTTCGTGCCATTACATATGCTTCTCTATCATCTTCCTTAATATCCTCTTGATGTTTTTATTGGAGGCTTCTACGGCTCCATTCATCTGGGGCCCGTAGGCTGTGAAAATCTGGTGTTTAATCTTGAAGGTTTCACACATCGCTTTCATTTAGTCATTGTTGAGGTTGGATCCATTATCAGTAATGATTGACTCCGGGATCCTGAATCGACAAACAATACGCTCGCGGACAAAGTCATCCACGACTTTTTTAGTCACTGCTTTGTAAGATGCTGCTTCAATACATTTGGTAAAATAGTCAATTGCCACTAGGATGAATCTGTGCCGGTTGGAAGCGGCGGGTACGATTGGTCCAATAATATCCATTCCCCAAGCGGCGAACGGCCATGGTGATCTTGTTGCATTAAGCTCATTTGGGGGTACCTTTACCATGTCTTCATGTACCTGATAGCGCTGGCATTTCTGGACGTACTAGATGCAGTCCGTTTCCATACTCATCCAAAAGTAATCAGCAAGGAGTATTTTCTTGGCTATGACAAAGTCGTTCATATGTGGACCACAGGTCCTGGCATGAATTTCCTCTAGTAGTTTAGATGCTTCCTTTATGTCGACACACCTTAGTAATCCTAAATCCGGAGTCCTCCTATATAGGATTGCTCCTCTGCGAAAGAAATTGTTGGACAATCTTCAAAGTGTGTGCTTCTGAGTAGTGTTTGCAAGTTTTGGGTATTCTTCTTTTGTAAAATATTCCTTGATGTCATGAAACCAAGGTTTTCCATCTGCATCCTCTTCAAAATGAGCACAGTAGGCTGGCTGATTATGTATTTTCACCCAAATAGGATCAATGAAGTTCGTATCTGGATGTTTTATCATGGACGATAGGGTAGCTAATGCTTCAGAAAACTTATTTTGGATTCTGGGAAGATGCTGGAACTCCGTCTTTGTAAACCTCTTTCTCAACTCCTGCATACGGTGCAGATAAGGGAGTATCTTGTAATTCTTGGTCACCCATTCTCCTCGTACCTGATGTATGAGTAGGTCTGAGTCCCCACTTATTATCAACTCTTGAATGTTCATGTCAATGTCCATCTTAAGCCCTATGATGCAGGCTTTGTATTCGGCCATATTGTTGGTGCAAGGAAACCTGAGTTTAGCGTACACCGGATAATGCTGAACGTTTTCTAATACTAGGACCGCTCCTATGCTGACTCCATTGAAATTTGCTGCTCCATCGAAAAACATCCTCCAACCGTCATAGGATTCTGCAATATCTTCTCCTATGAATGATACCTCTTCGCCAGGAAAATACATTTTCAGGGGTTCGTATTCTCCGTCCACGGGGTTTTCGGCCAGGTGATCTGCTAGTGCCTGTCCTTTGATTGCTTTGTGTGTTACGTAGACGATGTTGAACTCACTCAACAGGATTTTCCACTTGGCTAGCTTGCAAGTGGGCATGGGCTTATGAAAGATGTACTTCAAAGGATCCATCATTGACGTGAGATATGTAGTATAGGCACAGAAGTAGTGTCTCCGCTTCTGAGTCACCCAAGTTCGAGCACAACAGCTGCATTCTATCAGAGAATACCGAGCCTTGTATGGAGTGAACTTTTTACTGAGGTAATAAATGGCTTGTTCCTTCTTTCCTGTTTCATCATGCTGCCCCAAGATACAACCGAAGGCACCATCTAACAATGCGATGTAAAGTTGCAAAGGTCTACCTGGCTCAGGCGGGACTAAGACTGGTGGTGTTGATAAGTATTCCTTGATTCTATCGAAATCTTTCTAGCATTCATTGGTCCATTTGGTGGCGGCATCCTTCTTCAACATCTTGAAGATCGGCTCACAAATAACTGCAGATTGTGCTATGAACCGGCTGATGTAGTTAAGTCTCCCCAAGAAACTCATAACGTCCTTCTTGTTCCTTGGTGGTGGCAATTTTTGAATAGATTTGATCTTTGATAGATCCACTTCTATTCCCCGGCGACTCAGAATGAAACCAAGCAATTTTCTAGTTGGACCTTCGAATGCACATTTTGCGGGATTCAGTTTCAGGTTGTACCTCCGCTATCTGTTGAAAAAGTCCCTCAGATCTTCCATGTGATCAATGGCTTTCTTGGACTTGATGATGACATCATCCACATATAATTCGATCTCCTTGTGTACCATATCATGGAAAATAGTAGTCATGTCCCTCATATAGGTGGCCTCTGCATTCTTTAACCCAAACGACATCATCTTGTAGCAGTACATTCCCCACGGCATAATGAAAGCCGTTTTCTCAGTATCTTCTTCATCCATCCAGATCTGATGATACCCTACGAAACAATCTACAAATGATTGCAACTCATGCTTGGCACAATTGTCAATCAGGATGTGTATGTTTGGCAAGGGGAAGTCGTCCTTTGGACTGGCCCGATTGAGATCCCTGTATTCGACATAGACTTTAACCTTCCCGTCCTTCTTTGGTACTAGCACAATATTGGCTAACCATGTTGGATATTCCACTACCCTGAGAACCTTAGCTTTGACCTGCTTAGTGACTTCTTCCTTGATTTTCAAACTCATGTCTGGCTTGAACTTTCTAACCTTCTATTTTACTGGCGAACAGGTTGGATCAGTTGGAAATTTTTGAGCCACAATAGATGTACTCAGACTAGTCATGTCGTCATATGACTGGGCGAATATGTCCTCATATTCTCTTAGATACTCTGTGTATTCTTCCTTTTCTGATGGTGACAAATGAACGATGATTCATGTTTCTTTGATGTTTTCTACATCTCCCAGGTGAATAATCTCAGTCTCGTCCATGTTGGACTTAGGTCTGTTCTCAAAATTCTCAACTTCTTTAATAATCTTTTCCGGTATATCATCTTTCTCTAAATCTATGTCTGTCTGTTACGTTTCCTCATTGCATGTCACGGTTATTTAGTTTATCAAGATAAGTAATAGTAATGTTGTATAAGTAAAGTAATGAGAGAAAATAATAAGAGTAAGATTTATAGGAAAACTGAAACACTTTGATAAATTCCATAACTGTCTTTTGAACATTAGAGCTCTTTCTTGCAAAAAATAAAAATGCGAAAGGAAGGTAAACTACTAAAATAAAATAGTGCATGATGTTTGTTCGGCCTTGCTGCCCCGAGGCTCGCCGGGCTCTGATGGTTCTGATAGTCCAGTTATTGAGGCATGCTCCTCCACTTATAGCCTGTATTGAAGGGCCTTCCTCCCCCTCCTCCTCGAAAATGACACAGCAATCCATATCATCGTCTTCTAGGAACAAATTCCTCACTGCTGCCAGTGCTTCCTCTTCTTCTGACCCGTAGATAACCTCGGCCGGTTGGAAAGTCTGCTCCAAATGGGATATTGGCTGTTCCAAAGGATAGTAAGGACTACGCCATGGTGGTGACCAGTGGTTGAGTTCCTCCCAAGTATACTCGTATGCCAATCCGAAGGTGGTACCATGTTTTTTGAGTTTGATGGGCTTAGCGATTCCTTGGAGGTTCTTTCCAAGTCCCATGCTAGGTTCATACCGCTCCAGTTAAATATGCTTTCAATCTTGTTATCCCACCATTTTTCCTTGTCAATAGCATTGACTCGCTCGATGTGGTGGTAAGTTTCCCTACCTATCCTTCTTCTTCGTCCAATTGCTGGAATGGTCTAGCGATTGTATATGGGATTGCTACTGTCATCGTGAATGATTACCTCATGGTGATTCCATTCAAACTTCACTACCTGGTGTAGTGTTGACGCTACAGCCCCAGCAGCACGAATCCATGGTCATCCCAACAACAGATTGTAAGATACCGACACGTCTATCAGTTCAAAATTAACATCAAACCAAGTAGGCCACATTTGCAAACACAGGCTAATTTTCCCAATAGTAGACCTTTAGGATCCATCAAAAGCTTTGACGTTGATGGCCCCATCCTTGATCTCATGCAGCCCCTTTCCTAATGTCCTGAGTGTCACCAACAGACAAATGTTGAGGTTGGATCCTCCGTCAATCAGGATTCTAGTGATAAAGTAATCTTCACACTGCAAGGTGATGTGCAATGCCTTATTGTGACTTAACCCCTCTGGCGGCAGCTCATCTTCGTGAAAAGTGATCTTGTGAGTTTCCAATACCTAGCCTACCATGTTTTCTATCTCTCTACTGGTGATGTGACTTGGTACATATGCCTCACTCAACACTCTTAACAAGGCATTCGTGTGTGCATCCGAGCTTATTAGCAAAGCAAGGATAGAAATCTGTGTTGGTGTTTCGTTCAATTGTTCAATGACTGATTATTATTTAGCTTGTATCTTTCTCCAAAGGTTGTCGTGCCCGGTTTCAATTATGATTTGCCGACTAGAGGCCTTCTTGCTTGACTCAGCCAAATGCTCCAGGGTATAAACCTTGTCGGTTCTTGTCATACCCTGTGCTGCAACGGCTTCCCCAAACTTGACCTTCCCCTATCTTCTGGCCTCGGATGTGTAGTCCCAAGGTATGGCCTTTGTGTGGAATGGTGTTACTGCCGACATTGCCACTGGGATTGGCGCGGCTATCTCTACTCCAAACGGAGCACGCCCATTAGGCGGCAAAACTGCAACTTCAAAGGGTGTAGGTGTGTTTGCTGGTGACATAAACTCAACCTCAATCGGCGCTGGCGTCTTTGTAGAGGATGGTGGTTTGAACTCGAATGGCATGGACATGTTTACCTCGGCATCCCCAAAAGGCTGAATCTGGACAATAATCGTATTACGGGTGACTACTGGCTTCTTTGAATCATCGCCTTCTGTGATTAAACTGATTGATCCTTTGTGGTCTAGCAGAGGGTTATTGCGGACATTCGGAGCAAGCTCCTTTGCCACAATAATCTTGTTGTCAATTAAGGTCTGTATCTTATCCTTCAGAGAGAGACATTCATCAATGTTTGTCCTTTCATGCCGGAATGGTATGCACCTGATTTATTTGGATTGACCTACTAAGAAGGGTTTTTGGGAGTTATGGTAAGGATAGGGGAGACATAACCAGCAGCTTTTAGCCTTTCGTATAGCTGGTCAATTGGTTCAGCAATGGCGATATACTATTTGCAAGGTCTGCAGTCGAAATTCGGTCGAGGTCTAGGGAAGTTTTGACGTGGGAGGGTGATTGATAGTGGGATGGTTGGGTGTTGTATGTTTGATAAACATGTGCTGGTTGGGAGTATTTAGGTGAAGTGGGCTAATATGCGGGAGGTGGAGGTGACTGATAAGTGGGTGGTAAAGTATGATAAGAGGGTAAGGGTGTTCGGTAATTAGGGATAGGCTGATATGTGATTGGAGGTATTGGGTATGTTTGGTACTTGACAGGGGATTTGGTTCTCCGTGCAAGCATTACAGTACCTACGTCCCTTTTCTTGGACGTACCACCAGACTGTAAAGCCTTATTCGTAGCTTGCAAGGCTTCAAAATTCGTAACCATACCACTTTTGATGCCTTCCTCTTAGCTTGATGATGTCAGAAAATTTGTGATTCTCGATCAGCATCAACCTCTCATAATACTGTGGGTCTTGGGCCCAAACAAAGAATTTGTTCATTTGCTCTTCTTCCGAAGCAGGCCTAACCTTAGTAGCTTCTGACCTCTATCGAGTAACATACTCTCGGAAGGTCTTTGTGGGTTTCTTTTTCAAGTTTTTGATATAGAACACATATGGTGCATTTTCTGTGTTGAACCTGAATCTATCCATGAAATAAGATACCATGCTTACCCAGCTCGACCACTTCTTCAGATCCTGGCTAATGTACCAAGATAAGGCATCTCCCTTCAAGCTCCTCATGAAAAGCTTCATGCAAATTTTCTCGTCTCTTCCCACTCCGACCAGCTTGTCACAGTATTTTTTGAAGTGGACCCTGAGATCCTCTGTGCCATCAAACATTTCAAACTTGGGAGGTTTGTACCCCTCGGGCAGTTCGACATCGGGCTGTATGCACAGATCTTCATAGTTTATCCACTCAATTCCCTTACAACCTTCAACGCCTTAAATTCTGCTAGTCAATATTTTAAGCTTTTTGGCCAAATTTCTGATGAGTAAGTCCTTATCATTGGCCTCTGGTGTGCTTGAGATGGGCTGGGTGGAGTGTGGCATAAACTCCACGTAGATGGGGTATTGTGTTGGGTGTGGCATTGGTCATTTGTGGCGTTCTGCAGTTCTGGGATGAGCAGTGGGGTGTTATTTGAGGTATGGCATGTATTGCAGTGGTGGTGAGGAGCGAGACAGTTTTGTTACTTTGGGATGTTTTGCGGAGGTACATAATTCTGAGTATTTGGGAAAGTAACCTCTGGAGTGGTGAAGGAAAATGATAGACTTGCCAAATTTCGGACTTGATCAAGTTCTTCCTAAAACTTCAACAGCTTTAGCTCTAGCTGGGATGCATTTTCCTTGGGGACCAAAGTGCCACCTCTACCCATTCAGCTGAGTTGTTCGAATCTTCCATTTTTCCTTTGTTTTTGTGTTTGACAGAACTAGGAGGAGGGGTAGGTGAAGGGCCCCTGGATCTCGTAAAATATGATAACGTTGCCAGAGTTCACGAACTAACCTTTGGAAAGGGGAATAAACAAAAGTAAAAACAAAAGGTGACAAGTTAGTGAGGATCATTAGGAAGAATGTTGCAATATTTAAAACACCTAGTGCTGAAATATAAAGTACGTCCTAATTTTGAGGGACCTCATTGTGCCCGAGGTAGGCCTAGCGACAAATTAATTTTGGAGAACTTAGAATGCTTAATGTGTAATTTCATTGATAAAAGGTAGATGAATCCCAAAACGACACTAAAATAACAAGAAATTGAAAGTCACTAATGGCCATTGGCCTTATTACATTCTATAAAGCGGAAATGGAAATTCCTATCTATTTGGTACCAGAGGGACCTTCCCAGACTCAACATCATTGGCTCCATCGAACATCTTTCCTAGCTCGCGCACTCCCAACAACATGTAGGCTCTGGCCAGATGTCCGCCTTCATTTCCTTCAGCAGTCTGGCATTCTTTGACCCTCTTCAGAAACTTCTTTTCCAACTCTATTATACCTTGCTCCAGATAGACCAATCACTTGTTGGTGCTGATAGCCATATCCTTCCACTCTTCAATTAGTTTTTGATTGGTTTCCTGTATCATACGGTGCTCTCTTTGGCATTCTTGAACTCTCTTTCGCAGATGGTTGTCCTTGACCTGTGATTCAGTCTTTTCATCGATGACCCTGTGACCTCGAACAAACCCGGGTTGACCCAGACCATTGTGATTGTCCTCCAACCAGCCCGAATAATATGGAGCACAACCTGCATGGTATCTGTCACATCCTAACAACAGAATCATAGAGGCTGCAACATTGTTCTGGGATAGTGACAAATCTGTGTTCCGCTTTGGTGATCTTGAAATGACTCCTTTACTTAAAGAGATAGGGGGTTTAGCTGGAGTTCCTTGGGAGACTCAGGGTTTGTTTATGCCAGAAAATCGCAAAGGAAAGGGTTTCTTTAAGATGATGGGACTGAAGAAAAACCCAGACTTAACATGTTTGAAAGACTCCTACATCCCATTTGACTATCTATACGAAAGGTACGGCCATAGCAAGTCATACCGCACCTATTCAGGCGAATTTGATATCACCTCATTGGAGCATGTCCATAGAAGGGTCTTTGTTTTCATGTTTTGCTTTTTGGGGATGATCGTGTTCCCTATGAAGAAGGCTAGGATCCACACTAGAATAGCTTTTATAACTAAAACTCTGATGAAAGGGATTGGTGGACAAACTTTCAGCATAGTGCCCATGATCGTCGCCGAGATATACCGTTCCTTGAACAAGTGTCAACAACAAGGCAGTCATTTTTAGGGTTGCAACTTATTGCTTCAGCTTTGGCTCATGGAACACCTCCAGAAAGCAGAATAGCGACAAGAGATCCTACGCAGAGATTGGGATGATCATATCGCCTACCACCAGCCAAGGCGTACGAATTATATGCCTAAAATGTTCGCTCAGCTGGAGTACGCTAGAGGATGGGTAGAATTGTTCGAAAATCTGAAAGAAGACCATGTGCAATGGATGTTTGAGTGGTTCCCTATGGATGAATTCATTGTTCGATCCAGAGATTTGCCATTTCTCATACTGATTGGTTTGAGAGGGACTTATCCTTACGTTCCTCTCCGAGCCATGAGGCAAACTGGAAGAAAACAACTCATACCAAGGGTCGATAAAACGAGTCACCTCAGGGCTGATTTCCAGGACGATGGTAGCCCTCACAGGTTCCAAGCTCAACATTTGTGGCATTGCAGAATCATTTTGGGGAAGGAATCCATCGAGCTAGACAGGTACCATACCGGTTGTGTGCCGCATTATTTGGTTTGGTTAGAAGACAATGGCATGTGTCAGCCGAGATTCGTTAGAGGTCACAGAATTATTAACGAGCATGTTGAAGCACTGCTTAAGTATAATTAACTATGCAAGAGAATTCAAGAGTGTGAAAGCGAGCATCGGGAAATACAAGAAGCCCATCAAAAATTGATCGAGAAGTGGAAAGAAATGGCTGTCAGTGCTAACAACCGGCTAGGATATTTGGAGCGGGGTCTAGTAGAGCTGGAAGGAAAGTTCATCAAGAGGATCGAAGACTGCCAAAATGCTGAAGGAAATGCAGGCGGACATCTGGCCCGAGCCTACTTACTGCTAGGACTACGCGAGTTGGTGGAGCTGTTCGAGGGAGACAAGGATGCCAAATCTGGGGAAGGTCCTTCTGGGACCAAGTAGTTAGGAGTCCTTTATTTTGCTTTAATGATGTAATAAGGCCAATGGCGAGTAGTGACATTTTACTATCTATTATTTAGAGTCGTATTGGATTCATCTTATTTTTATCAGTAAAATGAGACATTTAGCATTATAAGTTCTCCAAAACTATTTCTCGATAGGCCTACCTCGGGCACAATGAGGCACCAAAATTAATACGCGATTTATATTCTCGCACAATGTGTTTAAATACTATAATACTTTTTCCTCAGAACCCTCACTAACTTGTTACCTTTTTGTTTTTCTTTTATTACCCTCCCCAAAGGTTAGTTCGTGCACTCTGGCACCATCAACATACTCCACAAGATCCAAGGGCCCTCCACCTCCTCCTTCTCCGATTCCTATCCGGAATAAGAACAAAGGTAGAATGGGAGATACAAGTGCCAGAAAGGAGATTGAGATTCCTCAGGGTACCCCGGCTGCTAAGGAAACTACTGCACAACTTGAACAAAAGCTGTTGAAATTCCGAGAAGAACTCGATCAGGTTCGGAATTTTGCGAATCTATCATTTTCCCTCACCGCTCCTAATGTCAACACCAAAAATCCCGCACCTCCATAAAACACCCCACAACCACATATACAACCCACTTATACCCAACACTGCAACACATGCCACACTCCGAATAACACTCTACTACTCATTCCCGAGCCGCTAAACACCACAAATGACCATCTTCACAACACTCCTATTTACGTGGTTAATTTACCCCACTACACCCACCAATATCAAATGCACTTGAATCTGATGACAAGGACTCCCTTGTCAGGAACTTAGCGGCAGAACTCAAAAAGTTAACTAGCCGAGTTCAGGGCATGGAAGGTAACAAAGGCATTGAAGGATTGAATTACGAGGACTTGTGCATTCAACCAGATGTTGAACTTCTGGAGGGGTACAAACCTCCCAAGTTCGAAATGTTTGATGTAACAAGAGATCCCAGAGTCCACCTGAGGACCTTTTGCGATACGCTAGTTGGGGTCGGAAGAGATGAGAAGATCCGTACGAAGATCTTCATGAGGAGCTTAAAGGGACATGCACTATCCTGGTACATCATTCAGGACCCCAAGAAATGGACGAGTTGGGTAGGTATGGCATCGAACTTCATGGATAGATTCCCATTCAATATAGAGAATGCACCAGATGTATTCTACATACAGAATTTGAAGAATAAACCCACCGAAACATTTTGCGAGTATGCCACTCTTTGGAGGTCAGTAGCTGCAAAGGTCAGGCCTACCCTAG
This sequence comes from Nicotiana glauca, assembly GCA_026770625.1. Classification (NCBI taxonomy): domain Eukaryota; kingdom Viridiplantae; phylum Streptophyta; class Magnoliopsida; order Solanales; family Solanaceae; genus Nicotiana; species Nicotiana glauca. Next base: position 158,816 of record MU674040.1, on the reverse strand, counting down.
AAGAAGAGAAAATGAATAGATTCTCGTCCGGGCTCAGGATCCCTAATATTACGAGAGGTTGATGCTGATCGAGGGTCAAAAGTTCTCTGATATCATCAAACTCGGAGAAAGAATCGAAGAGGGCATTAAGAATGGTATGGTTACAAATCTTGAAGCATGGCAAGCCACCAATAAGGCTTTACAGACTGGTAGTGCACCCAAGAAGAAAGATGTAAGTGTCGTTATGGTTGCACAGGGAGCCAAATCACCACCAAAATACCACACTTACCCATCACCTCCACTTACATATCAGCCCATCCCAAATTACCAAGCACACGCATCCTCCTATCTACCTCTCGTCTACCAATCCTCTCCACCTCTCACATATCAACCCACCTCACCCAGATACTCTCAACCAGCACCTGTTTACCAAGTTTATAACATGCAACCCTCTCACTACCAATCACCACCCACCCGTCAAAATTTTTCCAAGACCCAGACCAAATTTTGACCGTAAACCTCCCAGACAATATACAGCCATCGCTGAACCAATTGACCAGCTATATGAAAGACTTATCGTTGTTGGTTATGTCACTCCTATCCCAGCCAAAGCTCCAGAAAACCCCTCCCAGTGGATCAACCCCTAACAAGACCTATGTGTATCACTATGACATGAAGGGACACACCCTTGACGAGTGTCGTTCATTGAAAGACAAGATTCAGACCCTGATCGACAATAAGGTCATTGTAGCAAAAGAGCCCGCTCCTAATGTTCATAACAACCCCCTGCATGACCCCAAAGGTGGAGACATTCATACGATCGCGATCGAGGATGATTGGGACCCCAAAGGGTCGATAGGTTTGATTGTTGAAGGGGATGAACCAAAGAAGCCAACGGTTACCCTTAACCCAATTGTTGTGCAGAATCAGCCATCTAGGGGCGACAAAGTAAATATGTCTATACCTCTTGAATTTGAAGCGCCTCCTTCTGCAAAAGCGTAAGGGCCGATCGAGGTTGAATTTGGAGTTCCAAGGGCACCTACACCCTTTGAAGTTGTTGTGTTACCACCAAGGGTGCCTATTCCGGTGGCAATGAGTGACATAACGACATTCCACTCAAACGACGTACCATGGGATTACACTGCCAAAGCCAGGAGGAGAGGAAAGACAAAGACAGGAGAAACAATTGTCGCGCAAGGAATGACAAGAACAGGAAGGGTCTACACCCCAGAGCACCTAGCCGAATTCGGTAAACAAGCCCCGGGACGTCCCATTAAGACAGGATCCGATGATCTTTGGAGGAAAATACAGGCCAAGGAGTACTCGATCGCTGAACAATTGAACAAAACACCGGCACAGATATCTATCATGGCCCTTCTGTAGAGTTCAGACGCTCATAAGAATGCCTTAATGAAGATATTGAGCGAAGCCTATGTGACCATCAATATAATCGGGGGTGAAATGGCGAATATGGTGGGACAAGTGCTGGAGAGCCACAAAATAACCTTTCACGAAGACGAATTGCCACTAGAAGGTTTGGGTCACAACATGGCACTGCATATCACCGTGCAGTGCGAAGATTATTTTATCACCAGGGTTCTGATCGATGGGGGATCGAGCCTCAAAATATGTCCGCTTGTAACTCTCAAAATTTTAGGGAAAGGCCTACAGGGATCAAAGATGGGGCTATCAATGTCAAAGCCTTCAATGGGTCCCATAGATCTACTATTGGAGAAATCAGCCTGTGCTTGCAAATGGGGCCAACATGGTTCGACATCGATTTCCAAGTGATGGACGTCCCGGCATCCTACAACTTGCTATTAGGACGCCCCTGAATCCACGCTGCCGGAGCCGTAGCATCAGCCCTGCATCAGGCGGTAAAGTTCGAATGGAATCACCAAGAAGTGGTCATTCATGGAGATGGTAGTAACCCCATATATAGTCGCCAGACCATACCAATGATCGGGGGAAGAATGAGAATAGGCGGAGAGACATACCACCACATCGAAAGGGTCAACGCTGTAGACTAAGATAAGTGGTGGGACAACAAGATCAAAAGTATCCTGAATTGGTGTGGGTACGAGCCTGGAAAGGGACTCGGTAAAAATCTTCAGGGAATCACTAAACCCATCAAACTAAAGAAGCATGGCACTACCTTTGGCTTAGGGTACGACTATACTTGGGAGGAATTCCAGAACTGGTCGCCACCATGGCGCGGCCCCTACTATCCATTGGAGTTTTCGATATCTAGCCTGGAGTAGACCTTCCAATCGGCAGATACTATATGTGGGTCAGAAGAAGATGAGGCGTTGGCAGCCATGAAGAATTTGTTCCTGGAGGATGATGACATGGACTACTGTGTTCTTTTCGAGGAGGAGGGGGAGGAAGGCCCTTCCATACAAGCTGTGAATAGGGGAGAACACCTTAGTAATTGGTCAATTAGGACCGTCAAGGCCCGGAAGGCTTCGGGGTAGCAAGGCTAAACAAAAGCACCATGCATCTCATCTTTTTAGCTTACTTTACTAGTTGATTTTTCTTTCCGCATTGTCTTTTGTTTCGAAAAGAGCTCCGATGTTTCAAATAATTATGGATTTAATCAAAGCACTTCAGTTTATCATATATATCTTGCTTATTATTTTTCTATCATTTACTCTATTTTATACAGCATTACTACTACTTATCGTGACGATGAACCAACGACTGTGACTTGCAACGAAACAACGCAACAAAAGGACATAGACTCGGAAGGAGATGAAATACCTGAAGAGGTCATCAGAGAGGTTGAGAATTTTGAGAATAGACCTAAGAACAACCTAGAAGAAACTGAGGTCATTAATTTGGGAGATACAGAGAATGTCAAAGAAACTCGCATCAGTGTTCACTTGTCGCCATCAGAGAAGGAAGAATATGCAAAATTTTTGGAAACATATGAGGACATATTTGCTTGATCGTATGATGATATGACTGGTATCAGCACGACCATTGTAGCTCATAAGTTGCCAATATATCCAGCCTGTCCGCCGGTAAAGCAGAAGCTCAGGAAATTCAAGCCCGACGTGAGTTTGAAAATCAAAGAAGAGGTTACTAAGCAAGTCAAAGATAAGGTTGTCAAAGTGGTAGAGTATCCAACATGGTTAGCCAACATTGTGCCAGTACCAAAGAAGGATGGGAAGGTTAGAATCTGTGTCAACTTCCGGGATCTCAACCGGGGCCAGTCCCAAAGATGACTTCCCCTTGCCAAACATACACATTCTTATCGACAACTGCGCCAAGCATGAGTTGCAGTCTTTTGTTGATTGTTTCGCTGGGTATCATCAGATATGGATGGATGAGGAAGATGCAGAGAAAATGGCTTTCATCACGCCGTGGGGAATGTATTGTTACAAAATGATGCCATTTGGGTTAAAGAATGCTGGCGCCACCTATATAAGAGCCATGACTACTATCTTTCACGACATGATACACAAGGAGATTGAAGTATATGTGGACGACGTCATCATCAAATCTAAGAAAGCCATTGATCATATGGAAGATCTGAGAAAGTTCTTCAACAGACTGAGAAGGTACAATCTCAAACTGAATACCGCCAAGTGTGCATTCGGGGTTCCTGCTGGAAAACTACTGGGTTTCATCGTGAGTCATCGATGAATAGAATTGGACCCATCAAAGGTCAAAGCCATTCAAGAATTTCCACCGCTAAAGAACAAGAAGGACGTGATGAGTTTCTTGGGAAGACTCAACTATATCATTCGGTTCATAGCTCAGTCCACAGTCAATTGTGAACCCATCTTTAAAATGCTAAAGAAAGACACTGGTACTAGATGGACCGACGATTGTCAGAAAGCCTTTGACAGAATCAAGGAATACCTTTCAACGCCGCCAGTCTTGGTTCCTCCCGAGCCAGGAAGACCTCTATTACTTTACCTTGCGGTATTGGATGGAGCATTCAGTTGTGTTCTGGGACAACATGATGAAATGGGGAGAAAGGAGCAAGCCATCTATTATCTCAGCAAAAATTTCACCCCGTACGAGGCCCGGTATTCTTTGTTAGAGCGCACCTGTTGTGATCTGACTTGGGTAGCCCAGAAATTAAGGCATTACTTCTGTACCTACACTACTTATCTCATATCAAGGATGGACCCGCTGAAGTATATCTTCTAGAAGCCCATGCCCACTAGCAAGCTCGCCAAGTGGCAAATCTTGTTGAGTGAGTTCGACATTGTTTACGTGACTCAGAATGCAATCAAGGGTCAAACCATAGCAGATCACCTTGCCTAGAATCCCATTGAAGGGGAATACGAACCACTGAAAATGTATTTTCCTGATGAAGATGTGCCTTTTGTAGGAGAAGATATTGCAGAATCCTACGATGGTTGGAGGCTGTTTTTCAACGAAGCCATAAATTTCAAAGAAGTTGGCATAGGAGCAATCCTAGTATCAGACACCGTCCAGCATTACCCGATATCCGCCAAGCTCAGGTTCCCTTGCACAAATAATATGGCTGAATATGAAACTTGCATCCTAGGGCTCAAGATGGCCATCGACATGAACATTCAGCGGTTGTTAGTGATCGGGAATTCAGACATGCTCATACATCAAGTTCGAGAAGAGTGGGCAACCTAGAACTCCAAGATACTCTCCTACTTGCATCACATACAGGAGTTAAGGAAAAGATTCACAAAGACGGAATTTCAACATGTCCCCAGGGTCCAGAACGAGTTTACTGACGCATTAGCTACTCTGTCATCCATGATCCAACATCCAGACACGAATTTCATTGATCCCATCCCAGTAAAGATTTATGATCAGCCAGCCTACTGTGCTCACGTTGAGGAAGAAGCGGACGGAAAATCGTAGTTCCATGACATCAAGGAGTACTTGACAATGGGAGAATACCCAGAACTTGCCAACGCTATTGAGAAGCGCACACTTCGGAGGTTATCCAACAACTTCTTTCACAGTGGAGGAATCCTGTGCAGGAGGACTCCCGATTTGGATTTACTAAGGTGTGTCGAAGCAAAAGAAGCATCCAAACTATTGGACGAAGTGCACGCAGGGACCTGCGGGCCGCACATGAATGGTTTTGTCTTGGCAAAGAAGATACTCCGAGCAGGTTATTTTTGGGTGACTATGGAAACAGACTGTATCCAGTATGTTCGCAAGTGCCATCGCTGTTAGATACATGCAGACATGATAAAGGTGCCGCCAAACGAGCTTATTGTAACAAGCTCATCGTGGCCATTCGCCGCCTGGGGAATGGATGTTATTGGACCTATCGAGCCTGCCGCATCAAATGGGCATAGGTTTAACCTAGTGGAAATTGATTATTTTACCAAATGGGTTGAAGCAGCATCATACAGGGCAATGACTAAGAAAGTTGTGTCAGATTTCGTCCGTGACCGGATTGTTTGCCGATTCGGAATTCCGGAATTAATCATCATTGATAATGGTTCCAATCTCTACACCGATTTGTTGAAGACAATGTGTGAGGCATTCAAGATTAAACACAAGAACTCTACAGCCTACAGTCCTCAGATGAATGGACCTGTAGAGGCAGCCAACAAGAATATCAAGAAGATAATAAGGAAGATGGTCGAAAGTAAAAAGCAATGGCATGAGAAGTTATCATTCGCCTTGTTGGGATACCACACCACGGTCCGCACATCAACCGGGGCAACTCCCAACATGCTAGTTTATAGTACAGAGCCGGTCATTCCCGCTGAGCTAGAAATTTGTTCCTTGAGGATCATACAGGAAGCAGAGTTGGATGATGCAGAATGGGTAAAAGGTCGCTACGAGCAGTTAGCCCTTATAAATGGAAAAAGGATGAATGCAGTTTGCCACAGTAAATTGTATCTGAACAGAATGTCCAGATCCTTCAACAAAAGAGTTAAACCAAGGAAGTTCACACCGGGGCAGCTGGTGTTGATGAAGATATTCCCACATCAAGATGAAGCCAAGGGGAAATTCTCTCCCAACTGGCAAGTTCCGTACATGGTTCACCGGGTTCTAACTGGAGGAGCCCTTACCCTTGCAGAAATGGACGGAGAAGTCTGGCCGAAGCCAATCAATTCAGATGCAGTGAAATGATACTATGTATAATCATATGCTTTCTCTTCATAATGTAACTTGAACTACGCCTGACCTAATTCCCGTTTAAGAGGGGATAAGTAGGCAGCCCTATGGGTTCGGTCACAATTTAATAAAAATCCCATTTCCCCCTATATTCTTGGAACTGGGGCAGAATTTTGAGGAGGACCCTCAAAATTTTGAAGTTGGTCTTCAACCACTCATCCCCAAGGATGTCACCTCAGTAAACTGGGGCAGAATTTTAAGGAGGACCCTCAAAATTCCGAAGTTGATTTTTTCATTCGTTCAGTGTAGCCATCAGAAGTGCCAGCCCAGTAAACTGGGGCAGAATTTTGAGGAGGACCCTCAAAATTCCGGAGCAAGAGAGGTTGCAATGCTTTGAACCGCGGTGTAGTCGTTGGTTCATTTAAAAAAAAACTATTTTTTTACATACATTATATTTGTTAAATCATGCATAACTATGATAGTTGTTGTTTAGCAATGCTACCCCAATGATATGCAACGCCGGAAGCCACGGGAAAATGAACTAACCTTTCCCCTTTACAAAACTATGATTTTCTTTGGATACAGGCACCCGAGTACCAAACATGTTACGCAACCGCATCGAACCGTGGCACCTATTCGCATTTGCTATCTGCACGTAATGGCCCCAGCAGCCGTAATATCACGATCAACTATCAGCTTAGAATTTTTTGTTCTTACTATTTGCTTTTATCTTATTGCTTAAGGCTACCTTTCTGCCTTCCGAAACTAAGCGTTGTCTCCATCTGTATTTCCTGCATTGCATAAGGCTACCTTTCTTCCTTCCGAGACTAAGCGTTGTCTCCATCTGCATTTCCTACATTGCATAAGGCTACCTTTCTGCCTTCCGAGACTAAGCGTTGTCTCCATCTGCATTTCCTACATTGCATAAGGCTACCTTTCTGCCTTCCGAGACTAAGCGTTATCTCTATCTGCATTTCCTGCATTGCATAAGGCTACCTTTCTGTCTTCCAAGACTAAGCGTTCTCTCCATCTGCATTTCCTGCATTGCATAAGGCTACCTTTCTGCCTTCCGAGACTAAGCTTTGTCTCCATCTGTATTGCATAAGGCTACCTTTCTGCCTTCCGAGACTAAGCATTTTCTCCATCCTGCATTATCTGCATAAGGCTACCTTTCTACCTTCTGAGACTAAGCAATGTCTCCATTTGCATGGCTGAAATATCGCCACCTTTTACTTACGTCCTGCAATCGGCTGAAATATCGCCACCTTTTACTTACGTCCTGCAATCGGCTGAAATATCGCCATTTACATTCTTTTGCATCGGCTGAAATAACGCCAAACTTTATTTAAATTCTACATCGGCTGAAAGATTGCTAGTTCATATTTAAATCTCCATCATCATCTATACCTATGTTTTCGGTCGGCTGAAATATCACTATTTACATTCTTTTGCATTGGCTAAAACATCGCCAAACTTTATTTAAATTATCTATCGGTTGAAATATCACCATTTACACTTTTTGCATCAGCTGAAATATCGCCAGACTATTATTTAAATTATCCATCGGCAGGAACATAGCGTGTTTATTTAAATTTCTGTCGGCTGAAATATTGCCATTTACATTTTTTGCATCGGCTGAAATACCGCCAAATCTTGCATTTCATGGGCTAAAATATCGCCAAACTATCCAAAGGCGTCATCATTCGGAGGCATCATCTTCATAGCCCGAGAACACCATGCCATGGCCCGAGGATCCCACTTTATATCTTGCACATCACTATTCAAAGGCATCATGGTTCGGAGGCACCATTATAATATCCCTAGAACATCATTTCATGGCATGTGAATCCTTTAATTTTGTGGTTCATGGCCCAGGACATCATGGTCTGAGGACGTCATCGTAACCATCCAAGGACATCATTTATGGTCCAACGGGAACTTGCATCATGTTTAAGTTTATGCACGATATACGCCTATATTGCTCACTTGCAGGTATACCGGCTAGCAATGGCCGTCTCAGCAGGAGTGACCCCGTTCCGGTTCTCACAGCCGATCAACCTCAAGTAACTTTTGCTTCCCCCAAGCGTCGTGTCCGTCCTTTCAAATCTCCATCAGCATGTTCCGTTAATTGTTCTTGAACTACATACGACCTGATTCCTGTAAAACCAGGGATATGTAGGCAGCTCAGAGACCAGAGCTCGGTCAAATTCTTTTCATATTCGCCGCTTCTGGTCAAAATTGTCCATCATATCTTTACCCCACAACTCTTTCATCCTTCCCGGATAAAGAGGGGCAGTTGTTGATACCCAATTTTTTCCTGAGTATTTTATATACCCAAAATACTTTCAAAATAACATATACATGCATATATATATGCATGCCCAAGAGTTTTGATATTTTTTCCTTATTTTTAAGATTTTTAAAACCAATTTATTGTCTATTTTAATAGTAGAAAATTCAATCATTATTCCCAAACTATCATGTTTGGTGAATAATTTATTTTCATTCTCATATTTACACCAAAATATAATTAAGGTGATTTTTGCACATTTTGTACAAATTTATTTGGCATTTTTAAAGCTAAATTGCATATAATTGCAAGTATAGCCTATTTCGTAATTGATAGCATTTTATAATTATAAAATCAATCCCAGCATTTTTAAACTATTGTTTATATATTATTTGTTTACCCAGTACTTATAATTTGTTTTTAGAATCATTATTGCTATTTTATAAAACAAAAATGGGAAAAGTGGTTATTTATGATTTAGCCTCAATTGTGTTTCAATTTCAGCATGTTTTTGCACCCCAATTCACCCCCCAAATGCAAGACCAAATTGCCCAGCCCAACTACCATGCCAACCCGACCCCTGGCCCAATCACCCGAACCGGCCCACGCCCCTTTGAATCTAAGCCGTTGATCGTTTTGATCAATGGCCCTGGCTCCCCCTTACCTTAATTAATTCCCAACGACCCCCCAAACCCTCCCCATTCTCTCAAAGACCGCCGCCTCTTATCCCTCATCTCTCTCAAATGCTCTCACCCACCTGAAACCCTAATAGCCACCTATCCCCTCTTCGACCTCAAATCACCGGAATCCATGGCTAATCTAACCATGGATGACCTCTACTCACCACCTACTACTCCCACACACCTGCTCTCTGAAGATTCGAGGCTATACCTCAAGGGTCTTCATCCAGACATTGGTCGATTCGGGATTCTTTGGCCGTTTTCCGCTTTACTCCGGCGTATCTTGGCCTCTTGAGCCTGGATTCGACCTTATCAACTCAGATCCATTCTCGTGACTTCCAAGACTTTCTCGTTCTTTAGGGTTCTCAGAAGCCCTAGACTATTAGAGGTTCCTTTTCGTTTATTCTTTTAGAATTGTGCTATTGGTAATATTTTAGAGTTTTTCCCTAAATTCCCTTTTTCAAAACTGTTCAAATAAATTTAAGGGTTTTCTGAAAATGGCTCCTAAAGTGTTTTCTGATTCTTTTACTTTCCCTTATGTGTGTTTATGCTCGTTATTTTATTTCCTATTATGTTCGATGTTGTTCTCTTATTTCTTACCAGATTTCTATAGAGATTCTTTTACATTATGTGTTCACATGCTAGCCTAGGTTGTTGACTTACTTTTTGCTATTTTTGTTCAGGCTCATGCTTAAATTTTGTTTCTAAAGTTCCACTGATCATGTTCTTGCCTACCTTTGTCTTAACGCTTGTGGTTTCTCTTGTTTCTGTTTGTGCATGTCTGTATATCTCTGTGACCTTTGTGACATTCTAGAACTTGCATGTCAGGAATTTTGGTTTCTTTTGAGGTTTCTGAATGTTTCTTCTGAGGTTATCTACTATGTGTTTTGTCTGGTTCTTATCTCTAAATTGGTTTAACCTTGCACGCCTGATGTTGTGCACTCTTTATATACGCCGGTTGTCCCTCCAAAATAACTAATTTCAGGTTTTCTTGTGTAAGGTTGATTGATTCTTTCCTTGACTGGTTTGGGAACTTTCTTTAGCCTTTCGACTCACTTATTTCTGGCTGGTTTCATTGTTGATTTTTGAATCCTTGATTGCCTGATTTACTATGTGTTAATTGATTTACCGTGTTCTTGCCTTATTTAAGCTGACTGTGTGTTTTAAAGATTCTTTCCTTAATTAAAACCCCTATGTATTTACCCCTTATTTGTATGCTATGCACAATATGCTTACTTGATCTCCTTACTTAAATAACTCTTGCTCTTTACCGTTCAAATTTGGATTCCTCAATTAAAGGTATTTTCTGCTACTCATTGATTCTAATTGATGCATGGTTATTTTCTTACCTTGTTCCCTTTCTTATTTTAAACTCTAAATACTCTCCTCCCTTTTCTTTGAACACACATGAACATAGAACACAATCTGAGTTCACAATTCACTCTCACTTAAAACTCTCTCTCTTTCTGATACTTGTGCTACTGTGGACTTTGTTTACTTTCTTCTGCACTCTTTTGCTTCTTTACTGGTATGTCTCAATTAGTTTACATGCCTCAATAACAATGTGTTTAATTCTGCCTACTTCTTTTAGTTGACATTTGTTCCTAGCATATTGTCACATGTTTCCCCTTTACTTATAGTTTAGTAATTAAATTATGTATGCAATCAGTTTCTTGTCATGAATTTGATACTTTATGAATCCCAAACCCCCATACCCCTTATATATGAGTTATGGTTCAGGGCATGACAACACTCTAATATTGTTGTCCATGATTCTGGATTGGATTCTTTGAATCCCAAACTCAATCAGTTCCCATTCCCTTTTCCCCTTTTATGTGGCTGAGCCTTGGACTTGGGTCTGGCGGCGTCCTAATCATTGTCCAGACCCTGATCTGACCTTCAAGGGTCTGCTCTTAACTTGTTTAACCAAACAAGTGGTCAGGGGTATGCCAGCCTACTTTGTGGCTAGGTATGACCACCACCTGTCATGGCTCCCCAATTCCCCTTTCACTTTGCACTTACTCTTAGCTATTAAGTTTTGCCCCTCTATGGCAAGCCATGCTTTGGCACCCCATGAGCTCCCTCTGAACTTGGATGCCTGAGAGCTGGCTCTTCCACACATCACTATTTCTATTCTAATGGTATCTTGGGTGTAAGCAATGCTGGGAATCCCTGAGATTCCTTGGAACTTTGAAACACCCTGGATAAAGAGAAGGCTTTGGAAATCTGGATCCCAGAATTGGCTCAATCGCATATTATTAGACATTAAGGTTGAATTAGGCTTCTCGGATCTAGCTGTTAGCTCTTGATGTACTTTTAATTTCCAGTTTGATCTATTGGGTTGTAATAACTTGTATGAAACTCGGGGAGTATAGTAAAAGGGTGTGGGAGGGGTCTTTACTTTCTTGCTTCCAAGGGGTAGAAATCATGATTTAGGATTTTATTTTTTTAAATCAAACTAGAAGTCCTGCCTATAGGGTCCTTTACCGCAAAATCACATAGAGACCATGCCTATAGGATTTAACACTTAACTTTACCGCAAAATCACCTAGAAAGCATGTATATAGGGTTTAACACTCACGTTCTGTAATTACACTTATAGAGATCATGTCTATAGGCTCTTGAATTTTTGCATATACAAATGTCATTAGGCAAACCATTTGCAGGTTTAATAATAAGGTTGCATATAGACATCATGTGTATAAGACTTCTATTAATGTCTGAAAAGGCATTAAAATCAGTAAACGTATAGAAAGCATTCCTATAGGAAATCTCAATTTATAACAGCCTCATCCGTTTTTAAAATAGTATCAATTGCTGGAACTCGTATCTATTTTACTAAAACTGGTAGCCTTCTACCCTTGTTTCTGAAACCCGCTGAAATTGGCAAGCCTTTTCTATAATCAATCCGCACTTTCCTGAAACTCGCAAACCTTTTAATCAGTCTGCATCTTTTCTGAAACTACTGGTAACTCTTTTTGAAACTTTTTCCTAAAATTAATAGATCATGTGCCTAGTTTTATTTCAACTCATAAACAAAAGGTTGGCTAATTAAGCATTGGGGCAGTCCCTGATAACGGTATCCGAGTTGCCTAATGCAGACTTTCTGTCTAAATATATGTGTTGAACCAGTCCGCTCGCTGCTTAATTTTAATCTAAGACCATATCAGTATCTGTCAAGGCATGCTAAACCATATGATTATTTGACTTCTCGGGTTAATTTGAGCCTTATTTGCTTGTTTATTCTTCCCTTTTACTTGATACTTGTTTTGAATGTTGAGCTAGAATTTTATCTTTTAAACTCCACAAAGGCCTCCATCCCTTTCTTTCCCCTTTTGGATTAGATGTCCTAATACCCCGGGATTGATAGGATTCGGACGGGTAGTAGCATACGATAAGTAAACGATATCGTTCCGCGCTTTAATACCTTAACGGGGTGGGAAGGGTAGACATGGAAAGGATGATTACACGATAACACTCTGCGTACAATTGGGTACCAGTGTTGTGCGAATGATCCATGTAATGTATAAACCTAGGACCCCCCCCCCCTTCTCCCTCTTTATTAGTTTATCAATTTTTTTAATCTTAAAAGATGTTGCACTTTCAATTTCTGTTTCTCACATGATTTTCGGGTTGTTCGCACTAAGTACTTGACTTCTTCCCTCTACTTGCACATTTTTTTTACAAAAAAAAAATTGCTCCTTTAAATATCAGTACTTCTTTTAACCTTTTGTGCTTCTTATACTTGTTTATTTACATTTCCTTTTAAAGTAACAATTGTAGCATGGCCGGGAACCACACTAGTGGATCTTAAGGGGTGCCTAACACCTTCCCCTCGAGATAATTTCAAGCCCTTACCCAAAACTCTGGTCTTCATCTTTAATTTTTTCTAGAAGTGTCCTAATGCACTATAATCATTAGGTGGAGACTCTCCAAACTCCAAAACCCAATTCCCAAAGCGGGAAAAGAGTTGTCTTCCCGAATGTCGTGAACCCGATTCCGCATTAGGAAAAAAGGGGGCGTTGACACTAGGGATATAATTTTAGTTATCACTATTTGGATTATTTTGAACTTGTATTAATATACTAACTAGCATATCTTAATCAAGCATAAATTTTGAAGGACAATTTTGTCTTTAACTAAGCTAATGCATGCATTAAAACCCGTTGCATTGCTAATACCATTGTTTTCTATGCATTAGTTATGCATAGGATGTATAACTAATGCTTGCATAAGTAATGCATGAGTTCAAAATGTCTACCAAATAATGTATTATTAATACACAAATCTAATGCACCCTACCAAATAATGTATTATTAATACACAAAGATAATGCATGCATTAGCTTATCTAATGCACCTTACCAAAAGACCCCTAAAGATTCTATTGATGGATTTGTGAAATAAAGGGTTTTTAGTGGGATTTACCACCAGCGGTCATTATTTTTTAATTAGAAAGGACGTCTAGTTAGTTTTATTTAAAGTTTTGGACACGTGGTGATCATCAACAAGTTCTAACGCCACAATGGTTACCAAAGTCGTGATGACCTTGCCTATAAGAACCATCTTCTTCCTTTGTCCTTACTATCTTTTGCTCGAACTTCTTTTCTGAAGTTCTCTAATATTTAATGTTTCTTTTCTTAAGAAACCTTTAACCTTTCCGCTTCTTATTTTTCCTTATATTTCCACCTTAACTTCCAATGACTTCTCAAAATGCATGAGTTAGTGCTCGTGATATGACTTCCATCGTTGAGGCTGTTGTCGTTGCACTTCTTCATGCGACCACCATGGCAATGGAGGACATTACGGTGGAAGAACCATTTGTCCTTAATAGGAGAAGTAGGGGTAGCAAACCCTACATGAAGATTGGAAAGGAATCATCGTCCACATCGATGAAAGGGAAGCGGTTCGGGCTGACATGCCTGTAACAGGGTTGGTGCCAACCTCTACTAAGAAAGGCGATATTTCCAAAAGTTCAGGTGAGGGCAGAAGGAAAAGAGAAAACCAATAACATCAGAGGTTCTTCTGAAGATGCTCCATCTTATTGGCCTTTATGGCTACAAAAGCAATGCTCTATTTGAAACCTTTTTGCTAGTCTTACAAGAAAAACATCTTTTGCCAGTTCTGAGAGATTATGCCTAAGGAAGGTAAGTTTTAATCTTCACTCCCTGAAGTGGGTGAAAACATAACAAATTGCTAAAAAGATTTCTTATTTGTATTCACCTACCCGTTAAACCTCAGGTTTAGACTGGCCATTGATCACTAATAAAGGACCTTTGTGAGGTGTATAATATTTGCCTAGGTCAGTTAGGCTAAGCATGTGGTGGTCAGTGGCATGCTTGTAGCTTCTCTTTCAAGCATCTCATCCAAATCCATTTTCCTAAGCTTTACAAGGGGCCGATGCTGATGTTGGTGAGTCGGGATACTCATGCTCTTCGTACCAATGTGAAAGATGATTTTGATCGAAGATGGTACAAGAAGTTTCTTAGAGTTCCTACCTGGACATCTTGAGAGAAAGTGATCTCCCCTTCCGGAGGAGTGGAATTCATGCATAGATTCTTTCATTTTTATTTATTTTCCCTTTTGTCTCCTTTTTTGTGTAAGATCTTTTAATTGTCGCTCTGGATTCCATCACAGATCAGCTCCGGAAAATGGAGGAGTGGGTCGACAAAATTTTGAAATCGGCAATAATCCAAAACTATCCATATGATTTAACTTACGTAATACTCTATCCTCTATTAGCGGTACTTTGGAAGCCATCATTATAATTCATATTAAATAGACTACCCTAATCCTATGATCATAAGCGATAAGCTTGTCACGACCCTAATTTTCCTCTGTAGGATGTCGTGATGGCACCTAGTCTCTACGACTAGGTAAGTCTAACAATTAATAAAAACTTAGTAGAAATAATTAACAAAATTCTAAAAACAAAGCTGAATACTGATATAAAATTCCAAAATCAGAATCCACAATAATACACTCCCCAAGAACGGTGGAATAGAGTCATAAGCTCTACAGAGTAAAATTAGAGTACTACTACATCATTGTCTGAAGAAAGTACAATAGTAAATAAGAATAAGGGAAGATGACTCCGAGGTCTGCAGACACCAAGTAGGCACCCCTTGAAGTCTTCATAAAGTAGCTAACTGACGATTATTAACAACCGGCATGCGCAAACATAACTGGATCTGCGTAAAAAGATGTGCAGAAGCGTAGTATGAGTACACCATACCAGTATTAAGGAAGTATCAAGTCTAACCTCGGTAGAGTAGTGACGAGGCCAGGCCAAGACACCTACTAAGATATAAATAAAGAATATCAAAACATAATAAGGATAAAATAATGGAACTCGAAAAAATAACTGATGCGAAACAGTTAACAACATGAACTAATATTGAAATTGCAAGCACTAAAATAACATAAGAAAATCAGTTAAAGAGAACAAAAATGATTCTATACGGACAATAATTGACAAAAACAAAGAAGATCACAACAACAAGAATCACGACGAGGTATCTCCTCGTGTAAAATAAGAATCACTACTGAGGTACCGCCTTGTATTCACAATTCATAATTTTAATCACAATCTTTCCTTGTACGACCGTGTGAACCTTACATTTGAAATAGGTTTTGAAAATAGTTTTCTCGAAATAGCTACATGTACTTTAGCCCACCTTATGACGCCGCATGGCTTCACATAGTTCCCTTACAGCAACACGCACATAAGTCCCACCTTATACTGCTGCAAGAACATTAACCCCAAGCCTTATACCGGTGCATGCGCGTCAATAACATATCACAATAACAACTTGCACCACAAGTGCCCATATATTATAACTTGCCAAGAATCAATAATATTGTTGTTTCCACAACAATAGCACATGCCTCCACCACAACGTGTATAAGAATATCAACAACAACAATGAATGTAAAATGCTAAACAAGGAAGATGTTGCAACAATAACAATTTCGCCTTAACATGATAACGACATTCCCAACTTCAACACCAATAACTCAACAATGAGAGATAACATATAACTACATTATTAAATAAGAATAACTCAGAAGGAAAGAGATAACGTGTAACAATGACATCAAATAAGAAAATCAACAAGGAAAGAGATAACATGAACAATTACTTCAAGAAATGATAATCAATAATGCAAGAGATAACACAAACCATAACTCCAAATAATGCTAACTAACAATGAAAGAGATAACATGCAACAATAATAGAGGCAAATAGTTCAACTAAAGCATGAGAAAAAATTATCAATTAGGTTATAGAATAAATATTAACAAAATCATTTTAAGGCATGTAAGGATAGACTAACAAAAGTAGGAATAGATTGAATATGAGGATCTAGAACATGTTAATTCAAATCAGTTAAAGCATGGAAAGAGTCTAAGTAGCCCAAACTGGTCAAGTACCATGTACAATCCATGTATCCACTCGTCCCTTTGCGTACACGGCTTTCACATAGCACAAATGAATCAATCAATACCAATCCTAAGAGGTAGTTCCCCACCACAAAGTTAGGCAAGACAATTACCTCAACTAGGCCAATTCAAGACTCTAAAATATATTTTCCCTTAAAATTTACCTCCACGCAGCTTAAATCTAACCAAAATCGACTTTATACCATCAAACAGTGCTAGGGAATTCAAATACATTAGATAAAGTTAAGATCTTTATACTTATTCCAAAAAGTCAACAAAAGTCAACCCTAGGTCCGCCCGGTCAAAACACAGGTCCAATGGTAGATTTCGAGTACCCATGACCTCAGGAGATCATATTTGTGATTAGTTTCAAAATTCTAGTCCAAATCGACTCTCAAAACTCAGTTTCTTATATTTTTCAAAAACTTGACAAAGTTCCAAAATTTTTTGCTTTGTTTCACATGATTTTGATTTTAAAATCTAAGATATGTTGATGGCATATGATTAGAAATAGATTAGAATCACTTACCCAAAATTTTTCGGTGAAAATGCCCTCTTCAAATCGCCTCCTACCGAGTCTAGGGTTCAAAAATGAGAGAATATTTTCAAAAATCCCGTCTCCCAACCCTATTACCAGTTGCAGATGCCGCATTTGCAACATAGGGTTTGCATTTGCGACCCCATAACAATTGCAAACTAGGGATCACAATTTCAAACCCTGACAACCCCCATTCATCCTCATAATTGCGAGCGGGGAACTTCATAAAACCGATAAATGTTTGCAATTGTGAACCTAGTTCAAATTCAGTTGCCTTTGCAAATGTGAAGGGGATGTCTAATTTGCGACATCTGTCTGTTGCGACCAAAAACACTCACGCAAGTGCACGTGATCGTCAAGTAATAAAGTAGTGAGTAGAGTATCGTTCCCACGAAGACTTGTGATTAACTGTTGACTGATTTAAACTCAATTAAATTATCTATCCAAGAGATTTCCCACAAAATAGAGGTATCACTAATTTACTACCTAAACTATCAAACAATAATTTAACTAGAACAATTAACCAAACACTAGCAATTTCGAGTAACAAACAGTAGGAGAGAATATTCCAAGGTCACGGGCTAGCTAATAATCATGTTGTGTTCTTGGCTTAAAACGACTCATTGATTTATCTGGATTGTTGATTGACAGTGTTGATAGTACTCATAAGAATCTGTCGAGTTCTTACTCGCCTATTTGAGCTAACTCAATGACTATAGGTGTGACAACCCAGAGAGTTATCACCGGTTTTCTCTTTCATTCTGCACTTCCGAGGCCTTGAAAACCTCATTTTTATTTGCCTCGATTTGCGTGCACAGTCCGGGCGCGTAGTCGGAAAGATTACATGTTAAATTCTGTGAAAATTTTCAAAATGTGGCCTTAAAATGATTAACGTTGACTTCGGTCAATATTTTTGGTAAACGAACCCGGACTCGTGATTCGACGGTCCCGGAGGGTCCGTAGAAAAATATGGGACTCGGGCATGTACCCGGAGTCGAAATCCGATGTCTCGAGCTCGACAAAAGAATTTTTCTTTGAAATTGTTTTTCTGAAATTATTAAGGAAAATGGAAATGAAAATTGATTAAAAGACTATGGTATCAGCCTCGTATTTTGGTTCCGACGCCCGAAACAAATCTTATATATGTTTTAAGCACTTTCTGTAAAGTTTGGTCGAAATCAGAAACGTGTTTCAGTCCTAAATATCAAAAATTTGAAGTTTATGAAGTTGGATGAAAAAGTTTTGATTTTGAGGTTTGATTCCTCGTTTATGATGTGATTTTGACGATTTGATCGCACGGTTAAGTTTGTAGGATGTTGTTGAGTTAGTGCGTGTGATTGGTTAGGAGCCCCGAGCGCTCGGGAGTATTTTCGAAGGTGTTCGGGGCGGTTTTGGACTTAGGGAGTTAGCAGATTTTATGCAATTTTTATACAGGGATTTGCTTCATCGCGTTTGCATTAGTCCCCTCGCGTTCGCGTAGCTCTGTTTCTTCCCCTTCGCGTTCGCTTCTTGAACCTCGCGAATGCGTAAGCCAAATTCAGGGCCCTAGTAATTCCTTCATTGCGTTCGCGAACTTGTCCTCGCGTTCGCATAGTATTAGCTCACCCTTCATCGCGTTCGCGTATGTACCTACGTGTTCGCGTAGAGTAAACCCAGGACCCCAGCCTTTTTCCTTCTACGCGTTCGCATTTCCTCCCACGCGATCGCGATGCAGACCCCAGCTTACCCTTCGCGAACGCTGCCCCTTCCCCGCGAACGCGAAGGGAATTTTTTTGCCTAGTGATTTTAAAGTTCAAAAAACAGAATAATTACGGGATTATTCCCATTCTTTCATAAAACTTGTCTTTTCCAAGCTCTAGGGGCGATTTTTGAAGCTCTTCTTCACCAAAGTCTTTGGGTAAATAATTTCCCACCTAATTCCTTCACTCTTCGTCATTAATTACTTAAATCCTAGACCTTAATCATGAAATCGAAGCAGAAATTAAGGGTTTTGGGTAGAGTTAGGGTTTTGAGAATTTTGGGTGATTCAACCTCAATTTGGGGTCGAATCTTAAAACGAATTGCATATTTGAACTTGTGGGGTTATGGGTAATTGAGTTTTGGTCCGAGCCTCGTGTTTGGACCATGTGGGTCTGGTGTCGAATTTTGGTAATTTTGGAAGAATACTAGGAAATTCATATCTAGGTTATGGGATGTTGCCATTGAGTCTTTATTAATATTATTGAATTAATTATGCCTATATATCATTGTTTCGGAGTCGGATTGTAGAGGAAATGCGGTATTTGAGGATTGATTGCTATTCTTTGGACCGAGGTAAGTGTTTGGTATAACTTTGGCTTGAGGGAATAGGAGTAGAGTCTTATTTGCAAATTGCTATTTGTCGAGTACATTGTATTGGCATGGTAACTAGTATCCATACACTGGTGTCGAGCATGACCGTGAGTCCTGAATTGCTAAATTATTGAATGCTTAATTGTTGTTTATGAGGACTTGGGTGGGAAATCCGGGTCGTGAAAATAGGTCTACGGAATTAAGATTAACAAGCATGCATTTACAATTCCTATATTTTAACCAAGGAAGGCAATTGGGTATATGTCTATCCCAATTGCGAATCCGTTCCCCGATGCCCAGGTTCAAGAACTTGCTCTTTTTAATTCTATATGCAATCTAAAGTTCCCACTTTCGAGTTCAACCAAAGATTCATAGATAGTATTTCACTGTTAGCTACTCAGCAAAATAAATAAAATCATAATTAAATAAACAACCCAATATGATAAACCAATTTTGTCGAATTAAACTTCAAACAACAACATTCATGTTTCACCCATGACCCTAGAACAATGGGGTTTAGCCACTCATACTAGTGTTCATCACAATAGGATTCAATTTCATCACAAACAGCAAAAACAAAGGGAAGAAAAGAAGAACTTGATGGTCAAATCTCCTCCTTGCCTCTTGCCTCTCTATACCTTGCACTAGACTATGAAAAACTTGATAAAAAATCCTTGGGTGAGCTTGACTTATATAGGTTAAGTGGGGTTTCCTCCAGCTTTCCAATTATACCCCTGAACAAAGCTTTTCAGATTTTTGACTAGCGAGGTCGCGCATCTGACCGCGCTAGTTGGCCAACGTTCTGTGCTGGGCGCACTAAAATTAGTGCGGGCGCGTATGTGGGCGCGCTAGCCCAGGTCCTTAATTCCTTGATTTTTTTCCTCGTCTTCATGTGTACTCAACTACGAGGGGTCGTTCTTGCTCTAAAATAGTTCCAATCACCTCTTTAAGGCATCACATAGGCTCTTCGTCCTGCAATATGTACAAATCACAATTAGAGCCCATTTTTTAATCGATTAACCACATTATGACATTGGAACATAATCAAGCGGGAGCATAAACAGTCGCCAAATTACCTAGATTCAGACTATTATCACCGCCTCCGTACTATTATCTTCGCAATTGCGAGGTTGGTGCTCACAATTGCGATAATTGAGCACTAACACATCTAAAGTTCATTTCAAGTTCAAATAAATTTTGATACTTGTCCGGAAGTCATCTGAGCCCTCGAGGCTACAAACCAAATATCCACACAAGTCTAAAAATATCATACAAATTCGCTCGCGTGATCAAAAAATAAAAATAACATCTAAAACTATGAAGTGAACTCTAAAACACATGAATTTAAAAGTAAAGTTTAAAATTTCTAAAATTACAACTAAACGTCTGAATCTTATCAAACTAACTCCAAATGACACCAAATTTTGCAGGCAAGTTCAAAATACCATAATGGATCTTTTTCAAGTACCACAATCAAATTCTAAGTTCGATAGCTAAAATTCATCCTACGGTCAAACTTTTAAACTTCAAATTTTCAAATTTTGGTAAATCAACATAAATCACCCTATGTACTTCCAGAATCAATTCCAGGCACACGCCCAAATCTGAAATCACAATATAAAGCTATCGGAGCCATAAAAACACAGTGCCATGGTCATTTTCAAAAAATTCAATGTTTGGTCAACATTTCTAGTTTAAAATTCTAAGTGTCACACCTCCTTTTTACTACTGCGCACCGCGAAGGGGCATAATAGAGGGAGTTTTTCCAATCAAAGGACAATCAAAACAGGATTCGTTTATTAAGAGATTCAGAGTCGCCACTTGGGAGATTTATGGTGTCCCAAGTCACCGGTTGAATCCCGAATCGTGGAAAAGATTGACTCTGTACTACGGTCCACGAACCAGAAATCAGGATAAGGAATTTTGTTAACCCGAGAGAAGGTGTTAGGCATTCCCGAGTTCCATGGTTCTAGCACGGTCGCTCAACTGTCATATTTGGCTTATTTATCTGATTTAACAACATGTTTTAACTTATGTGCTTTTTAACCGTAAACTGCTTTTATTATTATTTGAAAGAAAATTGAACGTCGTTATGTGGACTCAGTCAGTCCTTATTATTATTATAGTTGTGATCGAATCTTATG
The DNA here is from genome assembly GCA_026770625.1 of Nicotiana glauca. Lineage (NCBI taxonomy): Eukaryota > Viridiplantae > Streptophyta > Magnoliopsida > Solanales > Solanaceae > Nicotiana > Nicotiana glauca. The sequence continues at coordinate 137,337 of MU674040.1, read as the reverse complement.
TGGATTGCCTATGTATTATGTCCCCGCATAAATCAGACCTTGCGTAGTTCGGACTGATGCAAGGTAAAAGAACAATAAAACATATTTTGGAATTTTTAATTTTTCACAATAAAACATACTTTGATTACAATGATCAAAAAAACTGACAAACTTAGACCTAACTAACAGACTTTAGTGCAAGACGAGATACAGACTTGAACATTAAACAACCCACCAACCCTAATCAAAACAAATACAAATTAAAAAACAGACTGACAGATTTCTTCCCCTATATGCCAATTCTAACCAAATGGCTATTTTTGCAAACGTGGCCCCGTCACATGAATTTTGTGGTCGGGAAGGATTATTTTACAAACTTGTCCATTCTTTTATGAAAATAGCTTTTCAACAACTGAAAGATACTCTAAGGCTATCTTAGCAAGAACTGTTTAAGACGCCGCCGAAGCTGGATCGGCTTATTTTGACCAAAAATCCAAACGATATTCTCATGACCACTGACTCTTTTCCTTTTTTTCAAATTAAAATGAAGACCTGGTTCCGCAAACACGTCCTTTCAGCACCTCGGGGATGAAGATTTTAAGGTTGCGTTGGCTAACCGGCCAAAATCTTAAAAATGACCAAAGGTGGCCATTTATGCAAAGTCGGCCTTCCGGCGTTCCTTTCGGGAACATTCGGCTATATTTGACAAAACAGCATCACCGACTTACTTATGATTCTTTTTCTTGTTTTTCAAAATAGAAAACCCGGTATTTGCAAATACGACCTTTCAGTACCTGGGGGGAGAAGATCTTAAGGCTGTGTGGGTCAACAGGTCAACAACAAAATGACCAAAAGTGGCCGTTTATGCAAATTCAGCCTTCCAGCGTCCCTTTCGGGGACATTCGGCTATTTCTGACGAAAACGGCATCATCTGACTTATTTATGACGAAAATATTAATTTTAACATTTTTTGCCTATTTTTGCAAAAGGGGGGGGTGGACCCGACGAGGGTTGCCTACGTATCTCACATCCGGTGAGAATCAAACAAGCATAGTTTGCCAAATAACATAACTAATTTTGAAAACAAGACCTAAAAGCATTCCTCTTCCTTTCTTTCTTTCTTTTTCCATTTTCTCAAAAATTCGGCAGAGCTTGGACACCACTTGGGTATTGATTTGTTTTTCTAAAAATAAGTAGTTATCTCTCTACACTGTTATTTTTCTTGTTTTCACAAACTTCCAATATTCCAGCTTTTCAGAAGCCGGTCAACATGCAAGTCTGAAGTAAGTAAATGCGGTAAACAAACAAGATGCAGCAGGATGGTCTTTTTATTTCAGGTTACCTGTCCAAGACGGACCCAACCCCTGTGTTGAGTCCCCTAAGTCCAATGCAACATGATGCAAATAAGCGTTCCTACTAGGGATCCGGCATGAGGTTTTGTTATTCTAGTTTCAAAACCTGGGTTTTTGTTCTAACCTTAGCTTACCCGAGCGGACAGCTCGAGCCGAGGGGGAGGCAGCGTACCGGGAATACAGAAGCTTCACCGGCTTGGCAACTTATCCGAACCTCGTTCTGAAATTGGAGTAGACTCTATACAGAAAAGAAGTCACACGAAGTGCACCCTTCTTCATGATTTAGAAGACTCAGAGAGGGGATGGGTTTCGGCGCAGTTTATATACAGTTCACGGAATATCAAAGCGGTAAAAGCAGTCAATTAGCACATTAAGCACAGATCATGTAGCGAAATCAGATAAAGCCAAACATAACAATTATTCTAAGCTCGAATTCTTAACCCTGAACAAAACATTCTGGGTCTGATCCCCAGCGGAGTCACCAGAGCTGTCACAACTCCTTTTTACCTACTGCGCCTCGCGAAGGGGCGTAATAGAGGGAGTTTTTTCAATCAAAGGACAATCGAAACGGGATTCATTTATTAAGAGATTCAGAGTTGCCACTTGGGAGATTTATGGTGTCCCAAGTCACCGGTTGAATCCCAAATCGCGGAAAAGATTGACTCTGTATTACATTCCGCGAATCATAAATCCGGATAAGGAATTTTGTTAACCCGGGAGAAGGTGTTAGGCATTCCCGAGTTTTGTGGTTCTAGCACGGTCGCTCAACTGTCATATTTGGCTTATTTATCTGATTTTACAACATGCTTTAACTTATGTGTTTTTTAACCGTAAACCAATTTTATTATTATTTGAAAGAAAAATGAACGTCGTTTAAAACGTGTCTTTGGATCGCGTCACATGAAATGCACCCGCAATCCTGAACATATTTTATTCGACATTTTGGGATTTGGATTTGGGTCACATGAAATGCACCCCCGAGTTTTAAGAAGGTAAAAATTACTAAAACCGCGCCTAAAGAGTCTAACGCGTTATTATCTTCGGGGAAAGCCGTGAAATTCACTAAACGGCCCATCCCGGAATCTGATTATTTATTACAACCATTTTTTGAGGGCCCCGCAGTTTGTGTATTTTATTTGGCGAGGCTCGTCTCATTTTTTATTTAAAGGCCGATCCTAAAGCGACTACGACTTTTCTATTTATTCTTGTCTCTAATAAAAGAGAAAGAAACCTAATTAATCAGCTTCAGCCTAATACAAGCCATGCAATAGTGCTAAAACGTGCTTCTGGGTTCAAAACAAACCCGAGCGAAGAATATGGGCGAGATTAAAGGATCGAATCACATCGGCTGCATAATGCAGCACCTCCTAAGAGCCCATTCCCTACAATAGCATGCCAAATTATTCACCCATATATTAATTAACGATTCTTACATATTATAAAAGATAATCAAATTGAAAACCAGCATGCGAATTTTAACAATGGTAGTAACTATTTGATTGCGTTATTTTACTTAATACATGGACATGAATAGATTAATGATCCCGAACTCAAACTAACTACTTTAGACTAACCTGAACTAATATCGTTCACTCAAACAATCTGTGATTCCAAAATTGCAATACAAGAGGTATTGTTGGCACTGTTTTGCTTAACATGATAGTAGCCTGCGCACTGATCGTTGGCTCAATTTTCAATTATAAGATAGGACCATCGCATAAATTCGAATTATACTACCCTAGCGACACAAACTAACAAAAACAAAACTACTAACTACTTGATTTACTTGCTCATATGCAGGACTAAAATCCGTTCATAATCCATAAGTAAAAACCTCAAAAAAACTGTCATATTATAGTCCCCAACATACATCAAACAATTCACATAGTTGTTCGAGTTACCATTAATCATAAATGGCTAAACTAAATATTAAAAGCTAGCAAATGTTCTAGGTGCACTTAGATGGCCGGATAACAACTTCTCTTCATTTCATATTCAACAGGTGAGATTACATCAACATAGTCTAAGAGTGTGTACCTGGAAATTGCAAAACAAGAGGAAGAACTGAGACCAACAATAGCAGTGTAACAACAACAACAAATCAGACTTAAATCAGTATCACAACCAATTTTTAACCCAGAAACACACTCCAGCAGCATAGAATGAGTTGCAAAACCAATAACAACAGCAAATACCCAAAACTAGTTCAATTGAACTCGAATACACCCAAAAGAAGAGTCAGTAGACTTCAGAACATGTTCAGAAATAAAAAAAAGGGGTAGCAACCAGTGCTAAGAACTCAAGTCTTTATTTGGAGATCAATGGAACATTATTTCTCCATAGAACAGTACCTCCCTCACAACTGAAAATGACTTCTAGTACTCAAAACTGATTTTTTTCTCTCAAATTGATGTCTGCCCACTAGGACTGATTTCCAAAAAGGACCTCTAAGATTGATTAAAGACTGATCCCTATCCTTCAAAGTTCAATTTTTCAAACTCTCTTAAAATGCTCTCTTTCACCGATCAAAAGAACCCCCCTCATTTTGTCCAATATCCTATATTTATACAACCAACCAGACCTTATCCGCCCCTTTGAGACACTTAAACAAATATAAAAGCCATCCTTTGCCCATGATGTTCCCTGAATCCCACTAATAAGTGTCTGGTGTCATTTTAATTCAAAGTTATGGGTTGCTCATTCATTTAATCATTTCCCTTAAACTTCCCATACCATTATGTCTTGTTCCCCACTAATTATTAAATAATACATTAGTTTAATGTTATATTGGTACTTAGTGGACATAACACTCAAATTAACAATTCTTCAAGTTTTTAAGTCCCAAACTATCCCTGAAACTACTGAAATCACTACCCATCAGCTATAACCAAATTCATCTAATCAAATCAGTCAGCAATTCAAACTAGACTCTCAGATCAAATCGAATGGCATCACAATGAAGACCAATGAGTCAGAACAAAATCACCTTTGAACTAACAAGGTCAAATTTCTGATACAGATACGTGGGGATAGACTAACCACATTTGAAACAAATTACATTTCTAAATTAACATCAGACAAAGCAGATTAAACGTAATGAGATTAACAGTAATAGGAAACCAACTGGGAAATTGTTACGGATTCAACACAGACAGCCTATGAACACTGATTAGTTTGAAAGAAAACAAACTAAAATCAGAGAGACCAAACATAAACACTAACATTTTTAGAGACCAAAAGGAAGAAACAACCAGAAAAGTTTAAAGAGATCGACAAGTTCATGGTAACAGAATAACAAATAGCCAATTCACGACATTTAAGTGACCAGGCCATTCGATTCAATGACGACTGACTAAGCAATTCAAACGTTATGAAGAACTAATCTCATATAAATGGATTCAGTTCAACACAGAGATAGAAACATAAATGAAGCAGGAGGAGAAGGGGACTGAAGATTAATCAAAAACTACAAGATAACAAAAAAGAAAAGAGAATTGAAAATGCCTAGAAATCAAGCGGACCAAAACTGAAAACTCCTCGTCCCTTTGTTTTTGACTGAAGCGGACCTTAATCGTGCGTTTCCAATTGTGAAAACATACGACTAAGGTCTAATTTTGTCCAAAGATCCTCAAAGCCCGTTGGATTTTTAAACTTAGGTCCCAGCTTCTGTGATTTACTACTTGAGACCTTGGAAGGGGATTTGAGGGAATAGGGGTAGGGATTTGGTAAGGGGAAGTCACAGAGGTTACAAGGTGTGAGTTGGGACATTTTTAATTTTGGCACCACCACCAAGGGATCTTGTGGCGGCGCTAGGGTTCTTGGCTCAAAATCGACATTTGACCAATTCCAGGCAGGTTCGAAGAAAGGTATTTGGATATTAGGAATGAGGAGGTGAAGGCGAGGCTAGGGTGTTAATTTGAGGTGATTTGGGCGAGCTAGGGTTTCTGACTGATCTTCGATTGAATATTCGAAGACACTGGCTGGGATTCGAGGGAAGTTGATTGGGGGTTTGTAAAGAGGATGTTGTGGAGAAGCTATGGTGTAAAAATGCGGTCGTTTGGACCACCAGAACCGCCGTGAGGTGATTTTTGATGGGTGGTCGACGACGGAGTATGGAGGAGGGTGTTGGGCCTATCTCAGATTGTTAGAGATGAAGGGAAGGGGGGTTGGCTTAGGGGGGCTGGGTATGGTTACGCATTTATATATGAGGGGGGAAATTGATCCTGGCCGTTTGATCAAACAAGACCAATGGCCTGGATCATTTACTTATATGGAGACGGTGTCGTTTGGCGTGGTGATGGGGTGGATCGGGTTAGGGAATGGGTCAGGTGGTTTAGATGGGTAAGGGAGATGGGATGTGAGCCGTTGGATGGTTTTGGATGAACGGCCAAGATCTATTGGCTTGAAACGGCGTCGTTTCTTCGATGGTGGGGCTGAACTGGACCGTTCGATCTGTTTGATCGACGGTTCAAATTTAAGACGCCTAAACGGCGTCATTCCACCGGTCTCTAATACTTGGCTGGATTGGACCGGGTAAGGGGTGATATTTGGGCTGGTTTGGGATGGGCCTGGTCCGATTTTTCTCTTTATTTTGTTTTCTTTTCTTTTCTTTTAAACTAATCTTCAAAAATAAAACCTAAAATCCTAATTTAAATTGTAAAACCCAAAATTAACATAAAAATTCTAATTAACTCTTAAAAATAATTATCACACAAAATTAAACACCAATTAAAAGTAAAATCACACAATTTGGATATTAAATGCTGAAAATGCAAAGTACATTATTTTTTATGATTTTTTTATTTCTAAAACAAACTTAATTACTCCTAATTATAGAATTAAATGCTAAATGCAAATGCTACATATTTTTGTATTTTTATTAATTTAACAAATAAACATGCACGGGCAAATGAGATCAATAAGAGAAAAATAGCACGAAATTCACAAAATTGCACACAAAAGAAAACTATTTTATTTTGAATTTTTTGGGAGTAGTTTTCGTATAGGGCAAAAATCACGTGCTCACAGCTGCCCCTCTTTGCCCATAAACTCGAAGAGTTTTTGTGCAAAGACAAAGTGAGAGAATACGAGCGATTTTTGCCCGTTGGAGTACTCCGTGTGAAGCATCTTTTTTGAAAGATTTGACCGAAACTTTGTTTCAAAAGGTCTCCTACATATCCCTGGCTAAAAGGGAATCAGGTCAATGTAGTTCGGGAAGTTTTGGTAGCTGGGACTACCGTGGAAATGTGGTTTTACTGTTACTACTAATGCTTACTGACCTCCTTATTACACCTTGCTAGAAGAAAATAAGAAGCTAGACTAAATTATAGTCTATGAATTACAAAAATCTTATCCAAATCTTCAGGCTTGCTCTTGTCGCCTTGCTTTCTTGTTGGCTTGTGCTCCGTCGGATGTTTCTTTATTTCTGACTTGCCTTGTATTCTTCTCTTGATTGTCGAACTCGGACGGCTTATTTCCTTCTTGTGAGCTTCACATTGTTTTCATTTTAAGCTTGAATTGCCTTCTTCCGACCGTTGTTGCCTTCCTTCTGATTTCCAAATTTGGATTTATGCTGGGAATTTTCTATTGTAACCTTCTGCCTTCCGGCGGGTTACTGACTTCAAGACTTGAAATGTAAAGACAGGAATGTATTCCTCTGTTATACGGGCGGGCTCCCGACTTCAAAACTTAAAATGTAAAGACTGAAGTGTAAAGACTGAAATGTATTCCTCTGTTATATGGGTCAACTCCCGACTTCAAGACATAAAATGTAAAGACTGAAATGTAAAGGCTGAAATGTATTCCTCTGTTATACGAGTGGGCTCTCGACTTCAACACTTAAAATGTAAAGACTTGGAAGTAAAGACTGAAGTGTAAATACTAAAATGTATTCCTCTGTTATACGGGCGGGCTCCCGACTTCAAGACTTAAAATGTAAAGACTGAATTGTAAAGACTGGAATCTATTCCCCTGTTATACGGGCGGGCTCCCGACTTCAAGACTTAAAATGTAAAGACTGAAATGTAAAGACTGAAGTGTAAAGACTGAAATGTATTCCTCTGTTATACGGGTCGGCTCCCAACTTCAAACTGGAAATGTAAAGACTGAAATGATTACCATCTTAGGTTAAAAATTCATCAGAGTAAGGTTTTCATCTTAGGTGAAAGTTTCAATGGACTAAGATTTTATCTTTATCTTAGGTGAAAAATTCATCAGACTAAGATTTTCATCTTAGATGAAAGTTTCAACAGACTAAGATTTTTGACTCTAGGAGATAATTTATCAGACTAGGTCCATTTTGTTGTGATCTTAGGAGAAAAATTCATCGGACTAAGATTTGATATCTTAGGAAAAAATTTCATCGGACTAAGATTTGATATCTTAGGAGAAAATTTCATCAGACTAAGATTTTGACTCTAGGAGATAATTCATCAGACTAGGTCCATTTTGTTGTGATCTTAGGAGAAAGATTCATCAGACTAAGATTTGATGTCTTAGGAGAAAATTTCATCGGACTATGATTTTGACTCTAGGAGATAATTCATCAGACTAGGTCCATTTTGTTGTGATCTTAGGAGAAAAATTCATCGGACTAAGATTTGATATCCTAGGAGAAAATTTCATCGGACTAAGATTTTGATATCTTAGGAGAAAATTTCATCGGACTAAGATTTTGACTCTAGGAGATAATTCATCAGACTAGGTCCATTTTGTTGTCTTACTTGAAACTTTCTAATTGTTGCTTTGTTATTTTATCTGCAACTTTCTAACTGTTACTTCCTACTTCATGTTATTTTGTCAAAACATCCCAATTATTGTTTTCCGCTTTTGTTGTCTTATTTGAAACTGTTACTTCCCACTTCTTGTTATCTTATTTGAGACTTTTCAACTATTACTTCCTACTATGTCTATCTTATCTGAGACTTTCCACTTCTTGCTTTCCACTTCTTGTTATCTTATGAGAAAAATCCATCGGACTAAGATTTTCTATCTTAGGAGAAAATTTCATCGGACTAAGATTTTTTTATCTTAGGAGAAAAATCCATCGGACCGGGATTTTTTTATCTTATGAGAAAGATTCATCGGACTAAGATTTTTTATCTTAGGAGAAAATTCCATCGGACTAAGATTTTTTTATCTTAAGAAAAAGATTCATCGGACTAAGATTTTTTTGCACAATAGCAAGCAAGATAAATAAAGGTAAAGATTTGAGAAACTTCCCTTTGTCAGCTCTTTTTTTTTCAATTTCCCTGTGCTGCTTTGTTTCCTGTTATATACAAAGAAAAATTTGTCAGTTTTAAACGGGGTGGTCGGTTGTGACCTTCTCGTTGGGGATGATTTCATCCTTCAAAAGTACTTCCCTCAAAACTGGTGTTTCATTCTTCTGTAAACTGTTGGGGATAACATTTTTTCAAAATATGTTACCTTCTTCCTTCAAAGATTACTTCCCTTAAAGCTGGTGTTTCATTCCTTTGAAAACTGCTAGGGATTACTTACCTCTTTTCTCTTCTTTTTTTTCTTCTCTTTTTTTTTCTTTTTTTTTCCTTTTCGGGGATAACACTGATTGTGGTAACACTGCTAGGGATAACAGTGCCAGGGAATTATCTTTCTTCTTTTCCTCAAGTGGGTACCCAACTTCAATAACTTAAAAGGTAACGCCTCCGTTCTACGGGCGGGCTCCCGACTTCAATAACTTTTAAAAATTCACTCGTGTTGCCATTGTTCCCCCTGCCTCCTGAACCATTTTCCTTCTACTTGAAGTACCTTTCTTCAGAACTGCTTCCCTTAAAAAAACTCATGTTGTCTTCCCTCGAAACTGCTGGGGATAACACTGCTACGGGAATTATTTACCTACCTGCTGGGGATAATACTGCTGGGGGAATCTTCTTTCTTCCCCTTTTTTTTTTCAAAATTATGTTATCTACCTCCTCCAAAACTTTTATTTTCTCTCAACACTGCTGGGGATAAAAATGTTATCAGCTGGGGATAACGCTGTTGAGGATAACGCTGTTGGGGGAATCTCTTTTCTTCTTTTATTTTTAATTTTTTTTTACAAAACTATGTTATGTGCCTCCTTCAAAACTTGTGTTTCGTTCCTCCGAAAGATGTTGGGGATAACACTGCCGGGGAATTTTCATTCCTTCAAAACTGGTGCTTCACTCTTCTGAACACAAGTTTCATCCTTTTGTTTTGTCTGCTGGGGATACAACTTCCTTCTTCCTAAAGTGGGTACCTGCTTTCAGGAAAATTTTCGAAATGAAAGAAAATTTTTCTGCCCCAATTTGATAATCTTCCTTGTATCATATCTTTCCATCATCAACAACATTTCTTGTCCCTATTTCAAATCAAAGAAAATTTGGTCAGTTTTAAAGTGTGGTGGTTGGTTGTGATACTCCTACTGGGATGGTTTTCTTCTTCTCTTTCCCATGCTCCGTGCTTTCCGATCATCTTGAAACTTGGCCGATACCTTCTGACCTTCTCGAGGATTCCTTATTCATAAATCTCTCACCGTTGTTTTCCACTTTTATCCTCTTATCTGACCCCGTATATTTTCCATGACAGCTGATTCCCCTTGAAGATTTTGCAATGTTTTGCTGATAAACCACTTTCTCCGTTTATCCGTGTCACTGAAATATATTTTCTGCTGGGGATATCCCTCTTCCTTTTGTGGCATAGCTCGGGAACTGGCATTTCCCCAATATTTGAGTCTCATATGAATTTTCCAGATTACGTCCATCGCTCTTTGCATTGTTGTTTCTTGATTAGTCCACTGGACTTGGCCTTGAGGTCTATAACCTTTGATTTCTGCGGTGGATATCCTTCTTGACACTAGTCAATCCTTTTGTCAATCTCATCTTGCTGGGGATATCCTTCTTGGCACTGGATTTGCGCTTGTTCCTTCCTGACTTATACCACTTGGATGTACTAGTCAAATCTCGTCTTGTATAATTGGAAAGCTGATGGCAAATTTTGAAGTCATTTCTCACTTGTTTTGACCAAACAGACTCTGTTGGGGAATTTTTCGATGAAAGAAGAACGATAAAAAGGAACAGAATAAAATACAAAGGAAAGGGATGACCCTCTAACAAGAAAACTAAAAATAAAAACCTATCAAACGCGGATACCAACTCTAATGGTCATGACATGCACACGTGGCCTATCCTCCGTCGTTAATCATCTTTCATACTCTTCGTCTGGTGACTTCCCATCTGATTCTCAATCTTTATTCGACTTGTAGCGCCCGAAGGGTTTTCACTATCAAGCCTGTCTCATTTTGGTTTTTCTCTCAGCTTTCATCTCCTTATGGTGCCCGTGAAGGTTTTTACCGATAAGACTCTCTCATTTGTATTATTTTTCAGCTGGGGATTAGGGTGTTACCAATAAGAGTCTTTTCTGCATGGGACCAGAGTCTTTTCTGCTGGGGGTCGGAGTGTTATGTTCTAATAAGACTCTCTCATTTGCCTGACTTGGCCTCTTTTGAAGATTGGTCAAAAGGTCTTTCTTTGGACCGTAACGTGGGATTTTGGATGGGGCTAGAAAGAAATGGTATTGAAGGCTCAAAACAAAACAACCTGGGTTCAAAATTACAAACTTCGGAACTAGATTTCCTTACAACAAACACAACTTCTGCCCCAGTTTCTTGCTTGGGGATTTTTTGATTTTTATTTACACTATGTTACACTATGACCGAGCTGTGAAGCCCCTACGTATCATGTTTGAGGAATCAGGTGAAACGTAGTTCCCACCTGATTTCCTTGTTGTTATAATTTTCCTTTTCATTTTTCTTTTCTTCTTCTTTCTTTTCTTTTTTGTTGTTTTTGTTTGTTTTTTTTTTCTTTTTCTTTTTCTTTTTCTTTATCTTCCATGTTTGTGTTTCTAATCTTTGCTACTGATTCTGAAGGAGGAATATGAAAGAAAACAAATAAGGCTCAATGGGTTAACGAAGGATGAAGTGTTTAGATAGCAGAACAAAATGCATTCGTCATTCCAATCTTCAAAACATGCCAAGTACGAACAACACAATTTAAACAACACTCGTATCATTTTCAGATCGTGCTAGACTTGCTAGCTATATCAACATCTTTGCTTTCTTCATATGTTAAATACAAAGCACCATTTGGTCAACTTGCTTTTACAGTTTCTTTATGTTTTATCCGCCCCTGGTTCCACATGGTTCGAGCTTCAAATGATCTCAAACTGTTTTTGTTTCCGTTAAGTGCTCGGATCATCTTCCAATTGCTTCATGATTAACTTTTAAGATTATGCCAAAATTATATGTGCATGTCATGTCACTAGAGTTGACAGAAAAAGAACTATAGAAAGGAAAGACTTAAACCAAAGAAAATGACTAGCAATAACAGGAGATAGAGAATTGCATTTAGACAGACGGGGAAAATAGTTTGTACAAATAAAACAAGCACAACAAACTAGGGTACAACCTTCAGAACAAACCTAGACAACACTAATGAGCCACTACGGCCAAAGGGACTGGGCACAATCAAAAGATAGAAAGGTTTGAGTTACAAGACAATATCCGGATTACAACCTTGAAATAAACCGGACAATAGAAATGACCACAAAATAATCCACCAAAATTCCTTCCTGAATGACTTTTCGATTGATAAGCTTTGACATTTAACCACAAATTTGATTATCAGAATCAGTATGGCCTTCTCCAGTTTCAGTCGGCAAATCCCCGAGTGGATTCTCATACCCCATGTCACCAGGCATTATCCTCACAAAGTGTGCATCATCATGTGCAGGTAAATGATTCAACGTGATATTCTGGGTGTCTCAGTCTTGAATCACAATCAACTCTTCCTGGATCATCCTTTCTATTCCCCATTTCAAATCCCGACAACTTTCCATATTGTGCCCCCGAGCATTGGAGTGGCATTCACACCTTTTAGATGGGTCAAAGGTTCTTGCACGTCGGTCCACCTAATTTGGAGGAATGGGTGCAATCATGTCATGTTGTTTTAACTTCTCAAATAAGCTTGCATAGGACTCTCCTATTGGTGTAAAATTGTCTTTCAACTTTTGTTCCCTTCTATACCCCTAGCTTGGATGTGGGTAATAAGGTATTTGGAAATTTTGTGGAGGCTGGTGGAGATTTTGTGATGCTCATGCTCGCTTTCTTGGGTGATTTGATTATTGGACGACATACTGGGGTGGATCAACGGAGTATGGTGGGTTCTGAGGTGGATAGTAATGCTCAAGGGAGTCATGGAAGATATGATTAGGACGCATATACCTTCGAGGTGTTCTTCGCGGACATCTTCTTGACCCTGATGTCATCATGAATTCTTCATCCCTCTCATTTGTGTCCCCAGATTCAACTTGGACAGCCTGAGCTGCAACCTTGAGAGCTGCTTGACTTACGATTCTGCCTGTCTTAAGACCGTTCTCTACCAGTTCCCCCATTTTGAGTACTTCCAAGAAGGATTTGCTGACTGCGCACATCATGTTTTGGAAGTAATCCGGCTCTTGAGCCTGAAGGAAGACAATGATTAACCCGTGGTAATCCATGGGTGGCTTAGCTCGAGCTGCTTGCTCCCTCCATTTACGGGAATATTCCCTAAAACTTTCACTTGGTTTCTTTTTCAGGTTTGAAAGGGAAATGCGGTCTAGGGCAGTGTCGATGTTGTGTTAGAACTGTTTGAAAAAGGCTTGTGCCATGTCATTCCAGACGTACCAGCGAGATGCGTCTTGATCTAGAAACCATTCAGATTCTACACCCGTAAGGCTTTCCCCAAAGTAAGCTATCAGCAATTCTTCATTTCTCCCCAGACCTCTTAGTTGATTGCAATACCTTTTCAAGTGGGCCATGGGGTGTCCATGTCCATTGCACTTTTCAAATTTGGGAATCTTGAAACCAGGTGGCAAGTGGACATCGGGGAACAGACATATATCTTTGAAAGCAACACTCTTTTGACCTGCCAACCCTTGCGTGTTTTTCAACCGTTGTTCTAAGCTTTTCACTCTTTGGGTTATTTTCTCATGTACCATCTCTCGGGCAGGCTTCTCAATGTCTGCCGAGAGATCAAACGAATATGAGTGGTGCTCTTGTTGTGTAGCAAATCGTGACTCATGACGAGGCTCTCCTCGACCCTTGGCCCATGCTTGACGCACTTCAGTCAATTTCTATTTCGATATTCCATTTTCCTCAACCACGGTAGATCCTAGCTGAATCTTCTGACCCTGAGTCTCTTGAGCATTCGCAACATTTCCGATGTCAGTCATCATTTTTCCTCGGATGAACGTTCATCACAATTCAAAATATGTTAGAATGGACTCAGTCATTCCTTGTTATTATCAAAACTTTGCACTTTTTTTTGTGGACTCAGTCAGTCCTTATTATTATTATAGTTGTGGTCGAATCTTATGTGGATTGCCTACGTATCATGTCCACGTATGAATCAGACCTTGTGTAGTTCGGACTGATGCAAGGTAAAAGAACAATAAAATATATTTTGGAATTTTCAATTTTTCACAATAAAACACACTTTGATTACAATGATAAAAACATGACAAACTTAGACCGAACTAACAGACTCTGGTGAAAGATGAGATACAGACTTGAACATTAAACAACCCACCTACCCTAATCAAAAGAAAAACAAATTGAAAAATAGACTAACAGATTCCTTCCCCTATATGCCAATTCTAACCAAATAGCTATTTTTGCAAACGTGGCCCATTCACATGAATTTTGAGGTCGGGAAGGATTATTTTACAAACTTGTCCATTCTTTTACGAAAATAGCCTTTCAACAACTGAAAGATACTCTAAGGCTATCTCATCAAGAACTGTTTAAGACGCCGCCGAAGCTGGATCGGCTTATTTTGACCAAAAATCCAAAGGGTATTCTCATGACCACTGACTCTTTTCCTTTTTTTCAAATTAAAATAAAGACCTGGTTCCGCAAACACGTCCTTTCAGCACCTCGGGGACGAAGATTTTAAGGCTGCGTTGGCTAACCGGCCAAAATCTTAAAAATGACCAAAGGTGGCCATTTATGCAAAGTCGGCCTTCCGGCATCCCTTTCGGGAATATTCGGCTACATTTGACAAAATAGCATCACCGACTTATTTATGATTCTTTTTCTTGTTTTTCAAAATAGAAATCCCAGTATTTGCAAATACGACCTTTCAGTACCTCAGGGGGAGAAGATCTTAAGGCTATGTGGGTCAACAGGTCAACAATCCAAAATGACCGAAAGTGGCCGTTTATGAAAAGTCAGCCTTCCAGCGTCCCTTTCGGGGACATTCGGCTATTTTTGACAAAAACGGCATCATCGGACTTATTTATGACGAAAATATTAATTTTAACATTTTTTGCCTATTTTTGCAAAAGGGGGGGGGGGGTTGGACCCGACGAGGGTTGCCTACGTATCTCACATCCGGTGAGCATCAAACAAGCGTAGTTCGCCAAATAACATAACTAATTTTGAAAGCAAGACCTAAAAGCATTCCTCTTCCTTTCTTTCTTTCTTTTTCCATTTTCTCAAAAATTCGGCAGAGCTTGGACACCACTTGGGTATTGATTTGTTTTTCTAAAAATAAGTAGTTATCTCTCTACACTGTTATTTTTCTTGTTTTCACAAATTTCCAATATTCCAGCTTTTCAGAAGCCGGTCAACATGCAAGTCTGAAGTAAGTAAATGCGGTAAACAAAAAAGATGCAGCAGGATGGTCTTTTTATTTCAGGTTACCTGTCCAAGACGGACCCAACCCCTGTGTTGAGTCCCTTAGGTCCAATGCAACATGATGCAAATAAGCGTTCCTACTAGGGATCCGGCATGAGGTTTTGTTATTCTAGGTTCAAAACCTGGGTTTTTGTTCTAAACTTAGCTTACCCGAGCGGACAGCTCGAGCCGAGGGGGAGGCAGCGTACCGGGAATACAGAAGCTTCACCGGCTTGGCAACTTATCCGAACCTCGTTCTAAAATTGGAGTAGACTCTATACAGAAAAGAAGGCACACGAAGTGAACCCTTCTTCATGATTTAGAAGATTCAGAGAGGAGATGGGTTTCGGCATAGTTTATATACAGTTCACGGAATATCAAAGCAGTAAAAGCAGTCAATTAGCACATTAAGCACAGATCATGTAGCGAAATCAAATAAAGCCAAACACAACAATTATTCTAAGCTCGAATTCTAAACCCTAAACAAAACGTTCTAGGTCTGATCCCCAGCGGAGTCGCCAGAGCTGTCACACCTCCTTTTTACCTACTGCGCCCCGTGAAGGGGCTTAATAGAGAGAGTTTTTCCAATCAAAGGACAATCGAAACGGGATTCGTTTATTAAGAGATTCAGAGTCGCCACTTGGGAGATTTATGGTGTCCAAAGTCACCGGTTGAATCCCGAATAGAGGAAAAGATTGACTCTATATTACGGTCCGCGAACCAAAAATCTGGATAAGGAATTCTGTTAACCCGGGAGAAGGTGTTAGGCATTCCCGAGTTTCGTGGTTCTAGCACGGTCGCTCAACTGTCATATTTGGCTTATTTATCTGATTTTACAACATGCTTTAACTTATGTACTTTTTAACCGTAAATTGCTTTTATTATTATTTGAAAGAAAATTGAACGTCGTTTAAAATATTTTTTTGGACCGCGTCACATGAAATGCACCCGTAATCCTGAACATATTTTATTCGACGTTTTAGGATTTGGATTTGGGTCACATGAAATGTACCCCCAAGTTTTAAGAAGGTAAAAATAACTAAAGCCGCGCCTAAAGAGTCTAACTCGTTATTATCTTCGGGGAAAGCCGTGAAATTCGCTAAACGGCCCATCCCGGAATCTAAGTATTTATTACAAACATTTGTTGAGGGCCCCGCAGTTTGTGTGTTTTATTTGGCGAGGCTCATCTTATTTTTTATTTAAAGGCCGATCCTAAATCTACTACGACTTTTCTATTTATTCTTGTCTCTAATAAAAGAAAAAGAAACCTAATTAATTAGCTTCCGCCTAATACGAGCCAGGCAATAGTTCTAAAACGTGCTACTTGGTTCAAAACAAACCCGAGCAAAGAATATGGGCGAGATTGAAGGATCGAATCACATTGGCTACATAATGTAGCACCCCCTAAGAGCCCATTTCCTACCCTAGCATGCCAAATTATTCATCCATATATTAGTTAACGATTCTTACATATTATAAAAGATAATCAAATTGAAAACCAGCATGCGAATTTTAACAATGGTAGTAACTATTTGATTGCCTTATTTTACTTAATACATGGACATGAATAGATTAATGATCCCGAACTCAAACTAACTACTTTAGACTAACCTGAACTAATATCGTTCACTCAAACAATCTGTGATTCAAAAATTACAATACAAGAGGTATTGTTGGAACTGTTTTGCTTAACATGATAATAGCCTGCGCACTAATCGTTGGCTCAATTTTCAATTATAAGATACGACCATCGCATAAATTCGAATTATACTACCCTAGCGACACAAACTAACAAAAACAAAACTACTAACTACTTGATTTACCTTCTCATAGGCAGACCTAAAATCCGTTCATAATCCATAAGTAAAAACCTCAAAAAAACTGTCCTATTATAGTCCCCAGCGTACATCAAACAGTTTACACAGTTGTTCGAGTTACCATTAAACATAAATGGCTAAACTAAATATTAAAATCTAGCAAATGTTCTAGGTGCACTCAGATGGCCAGATAAGAACTTCTCTTCATTTCATATTCAGCAGGTGAGATTACATCAACATAGTCTGAGAGTGTGTACCTGGAAATTGCAAAACAGGAGGAAGAAGTGATACGAACAATATAAATGTAACAGCATCAACAAACCAGACTCAAATCAGTATCACAACCAATTTTTAACCCAGTAACACACTCCAGCAGCACAGAATGAGTTGCAAAACCAGTAATAACAGCAAATACCCAAAACAAGTTCAATTGAACTCGAATACACCCAAAAGAAGAGTTAATAGACTTCAGAACAAGTTCAGCAATCAAAAAAGGGGTAGGAACCAATGCTAAGAACTCAAGTCTTTAGTTGGAGATCAATGGAACAGTATTTCTCCATAGAACATGACCTCCATCACAACTGAAAATGACTTCCAGTACTCAAAACTGATTTTTTTTCTCTCAAATTGATGTCTGCCCACTTGGACTGATTTCCAAAAAGGACCTCTAAGATTGATTAAAGACTAATCCCTATCCTTCAAAGTTCAGTTTTTCAAACTCTCTTAAATTGCTCTTTTTCACCGATCAAAAGAACCCCCTCATTATGTCCAATATCCTATACTTATACAACCAACCAGAACTTATCCGCCCCTTTGAGACACTTAAACAAATATAAAAGCCATCTTATGCCCATGATATTCCTTGAATCCCACTACTAAGTGTCTTGTGTCATTTTAGTTCAAAGTTATGGGTTGCTCATTTGTTTTAATCATTTCCTTTAATCTTTCCCATACCATTATGTCTTGTTCCCCACTAATTATTAAATAATATATTAGTTTAATGTTATATTGGTACTTAGTGGACAGAACACTCAAATTTACAATTCTTCAAGTTTTTAAGTCCCAAAATACCCCTGAAACTACTGAAATCACTGCCCATCAACTACAACCAAATTCATCTAATCAAATCAGTCAGCAATTCAAACTAGACTCTCAGATCAAATCAAATGGCATCACAATGAAGACCAATGAGTCAGAACAAAATCACCTTTGAACTAACAAGGTCAAATTTCTGATGATACATGGGGATAGACTAACCACATTTGAAACAAATTACATTTCTAAATTAACATTAGACAAAGTAGATTAAACGTAATGAGATTAACAGTAATAGGAAACCAACAGGGAAATAATTACGGATTCAACACAGACGACCTATGAACACTGATTAGTTTGAAAGAAAACAAACTAAAATTAGAGAGACCAAACATACACACTAACATTTTTAGAGACCAAAAGGAAGAAATAACGAGAAAAGTTTAAAGAGATTGACAGGTTCCTGATAACAGAATAACAAACAGACTATTCACGACATTTGAGTAACCAAGCCATTCGATTCAATGACGACTGATTAAGCAATTCAAACATTATGAAGAACTAATCTCATATGAATGGATTCAGTTCAACACAAAGATAGAAAAAGAAATGAAGTAGGAGGAGAAGGGGACTGAAGATTAAACAAAAACTACAAGATAACAAAAAAGAAAAGAGAATTGAAAAATACCCGAAAATCAAGCGGACAAAAACTAAAAACTCCTCTTCCCTTTGTTTTGGACTGAAGCGGAACTTAATCATGTGTTTCCAATAGTGAACACATATGACAAAGTTCTAATTTAGTCCAAACATCCTCACAGCCCATTGGATTTTTAAACTTAGATCCCAGCTTCTTTGATTTACTATTTGAGACCTTGGAAGGGGATTTGAGGAAAAAGGGGTGGGGATTATGTAAGGGGAAGTCGCAGAGGTTATAAGGTGTAAGTTGGGATAGTTTTAGGTTTGGCACTGCCACCAAGGGATCTTCTGGCGGCGCTAGGGTTATTGGCTCAAATTCTACATTCGACCAATTCCAGGCAGGTTCGAAGGAAGGTATTTGGATATTTAGAATGAGGAGGTGAAGGCGAGGCTAAGGTGTTAATTTGAGGTGATTTGGGCGAGCTAGGGTTTCTGACTGATCTTCGATTGAATGTTCGAAGACACCGGCTGGGATTCGAGGGAAGCTGATTGGGGGTTTGGAAAGAGGATGTTGTGGAGAAACTATGGTGTAAAAATGGGGCCGTTTGGACCACCGAAACTGGCGTGAGGCGATTTCCGGTGGGTGGTCGACGGCGGAGTATGGCAGAGGGTACTGGGCCTGTCTCTGATCGTTAGAGACGAAGGGAAGGGGGTTGGCTTGGGGGTGGTTGGGTATGGTTACGCATTTATATACCAGGGGGAAATTGATCCTGGCCGTTTGATCAAATGAGATCAACGGCCTAGATCATTTACTTATATGGAGACGGTGTCGTTTGGCGTGGTGATGCGGCAGACCGGGTTAGGCAATGGGTCGGGTGGTTTAGACGGGTAAGGGAGATGGGATGTGAGCCGTTGGATGGTTTTGGATGAACGACCAAGATCTATTGGTTTGAAACGACGTCGTTTCTTCGATGGTGGGGCTGAACTGGACCGTTCGATCTGTTTGATCGACGGTTCAAATTTGAGACGCCTAAAAGGCATCGTTCCACCTGTCTCTAAGACTTGGCTGGATTGGACCGGCTAAAGGGTGAGATTTGAGCTGGTTTGGGATGGGCCTGGTCCGATTTTTCTCTTTATTTTGTTTTCTTTTATTTTCTTTTTAAACTAATCTTCAAAATTAAAACCTAAAATCCTAATTTAATTTGTAAAACCCAAAATTAGCTTAAAAATGCTAATTCTCTTAAAAATAATTATCTCACAAAATTAAACACCAATTAAAAGTAAAATCACACAATTTGGACATTAAATGCTAAAAATACAAAGTACATTATTTTTTGTGATTTTTCCATTTGTAAAACAAACTTAATTACTCCTAATTGTAGAATTAAATCCTAAATGTAAATGCAACATATTTTTGTATTTTCATTAATTTAACAAATTAACATGCACGGACAAACGCGAGCAATAAGAGAAAAATAGCACGAAATTCACAAAATTGCACACAAAAGAAAACTATTTTATTTTGAATTTTTTGGGAGTAATTCTCGTATAGGGCAAAAATCACGTGCTTACACTAAGTCAAGAATCAAAGGGTCTAAAGCAACCAGAAAGCTTCACGAAACGAAACTAGTCATAAAATCATAAACGCACATGTGTGAAGCATAAAGTTATTGATATGATTCACCTTAAATAGAACTAAAATCCATCGTCAACCAACTAAAGATACTGATATAATTCATCCTACACAACGTACTATAACTATATATCAGTAATTTGGAAACTATCGATGTGATTTAACTTAAGTATGAGCTATAATCCTTTAATGATACTTTACGATTCATACAATTCATCATCAATAGAATATGACCCATCGACTATCATCTGAAACTATTCACATTATTCGTCTTATATTACACTCTAAATCCCCTTCACAATACCTTAAAACCCATCACCATCATTCATCTTAAGTACGACCTATACAACAACAACAACAACAACCCAGTATAATCCCACTAGTGGGGTCTAACACAGTACGACCTATACCCCTTTAAAATTACTCTATAAACGTTTGGACTTAGTAACATTAGACGCTAGATCACTTACAAGAACTTGGTAACCAAAGATTTAAGATAGCTCTGGATAACTCCTCAATAATATGAAGACAATGCTTACAAAGATACTCGGTTACTAGGACCTTACACATGAAAATCAGTAACGATAAGAATAGGACCGTCCTTTGTGAGAATGGAAAGTTTGTGATAATTGACAACGATACATGAATGCTGTTGACGACCCCCTTTTTTTTCCTAAAGCGGAATCGGGTGCACGACATTCGGGAAGACAACTCTATTCCCACTTTGGGAATTGGGTTTTAGATTTTGGAGAGTTACCACCTAATGATTATAGTGCATCAGGACACTTTAAGAAGAATTAAAGATGAAAACCATAGTTGGTTAAGGGCTTGAAATTATCCCGAGGGGTAGGTGTTAGGAACCCCTCAAGATCCACTAGTGTGGTTTCCGGTCATGCTACAATTGTGACTTTAAATGCAAGCAAATAGGTAAACAAGCAAGCATTGCAAATACGGGAAAACTGTTACAAATAAAGATTTAAAGATGCCGAAATTTAGAAGATAACAATTTTGCAATTTAAGAAGAGATACACAATGAGGGAAGAGATCAAATAATGATGCAAATAACTTAGGGAAATAAACAGAAGCGGAAGTTTGAAAAGGTTTTGGGCAACTTTTGAAAAATCTGAAAATAACAAACTAATGAAGGGGGGGGGGTCCTAGGTTCATACATTACATGGATCATTTGCACAACACCGGTACCTGATTATACGCATAGTGTTATCGTGTAATCATCATCTCCATGTCTACCCTTCCCACCCCGTTAAGGTATTAAAGCGCGGAACAGTATCGTTTATTTACTGCATGCTATTACCCATCCCAAGCTATCAGACTCGGGGTGTTAGGACTTCTAATCCTAAAAGGGAAGAAAGTGATAGGGGCCTTTATGGAGTTTTAAAGGATAAAATTCTAGTTGCGGCATTCAAAACAAGTAAAAGGGGGAGAACAAACAGTCATACAAGGCTCAAATTAACCCCAGAAATCAAACAATCATTTAGTTTAACATGCCTTAACAAATACTAGTTTGGTCTTAGATTAAAATTTAAGCAGCGAACAGACTGGTTCAACACATGTGTTTTAGGCAGAAAGTCTGCATTAGGAAACTTGGATACAGTTGTCAGATATTAAGGTATTTTAAGTGAGTAATTTTAAAAAAATACTGGTTTCAGAAAAGTAGTCTAATGCAAAAGAATTTTGAAAAGAGAGTATGGATTGCAGTAAATTGAGAAATGAGTAAAATAATCATCAGATTGTTCGAGTATAAAATACAGAAATGGTTGTGAACGAGTTTCAGAGACAGAAATATCTAAGTAAAAAGTAAGCTGCAGAACCGTTTTAAAAGACAATTTCAGGGACTTAGTAAAACGTTTAGGCAGAATGTTTAGAAAGAAACTATTTCAGAAAGAGATGCAGATTTGAAGAATTTAAAAGTATACTGGTTCAAAGGGTTTTATTACAAGATTGGGGATTTTGAAAGTTACTTAATTAAGATGCTTAAGGACCACTTAACAGACTCTTATTGCTTAAAATGAATCAGTCGAGTTTGATGCAAAGTCCTATAGGCATGATATCTATTTTCGAATTTTTAAAGCCTGTTATTGAACTTGTAAAAGATGATTGTGTTAATTAACCCTACAGTTTGCCTAATGCATATGCATTCCTTATAGGCATGATTTCTATATGCATTGATTACATGAACATTAAGTTCTATAGGCAAGATCTCTAGTGATTTGTAATATGATTAAACATTAAACCTTATAGGCAGAATTTCTAGATGACTTGCTGCATAATTAAACGTTAGACCCTATAGGCATGGTATCCATGGTGACTTTGAATTAGAAATATTAGGCAATCCTATAGGCAGGATTTTTAGTAAGAAAATTAAAGTCCTAAAGTCATGATATCTACCCTTTATTGATGCAAGAAAGTAAAAACCCCTCCCACAACCTTTTACTATATTCCCCAAGTTTCATACAAAATTATTACAAACTCAATAACTCAAACGGGAAATTAAAGATACATCAAAAGCTAACAGCTGGATCCAAGCAGCCTAATTCAATCTAGATGTCCAATAAAATGTGTTTAACCAACTTCGGGATCCAGATTTCCAAAACCTTCTCTTTATCAAGGGTGTTTTAACGTGCCAAAGCATTTCAGGAATTTCCGGCATTGCTTACACCCAAGATATCCATTTAGAATTAGAATAGTGCAGTGCGGAATAGCCAGTCCTCAGGCATCCAAGTTCAGAGGGAAATCCAGGGTCCCAGAGCATGGCTTGCAAGAGAGGGGCAGAACTTAGAACTAGGAGTAAGTGCAAAGTGATTGGGGAATCATAACAAATGGTGGACATACCCAGCCATAGGTGCAGACTATCACACCCCTGACCATTTATTTGGTCAAATAAGTTAGGAGCAGAACCTTGAGGGTCAGACCTGAGTCTGAATGATGATTAGGACACCACCAGACCCAAATCAGCCTCAACACATAAAGGGGAAAAAGGGAAGTGGGAATTCATGCAAGCACATTAATTGCAGGAACATAAGGAAGGAAAGTATAACAAACTAAGAAATAAACACATGGTGAAGGAAAGCATGACAGAGTGAGCAGTAAACACATAGTGAAGGGGGCATTATTTAACTAAGAACATACCAGCTGCAAAGTAAACAAAAAAGCAGAACAGCAGAGTAAGCAAGCAGCAAGAAATCAGCAGGAGCAGACTTAAGTTTGCAGCAGAACACTTGAGAGTTCACGAGAACTCAAGAATATTTCAGAAGGTAAAAGGGAGAAAAGGAGAGTAAAAAAGCAGAGTGCTCAATACTATAAATGAGAAGCAGTTTAATTGAGAGAAAACTCAGTATTCCAATGTGTGAAAACTTGTTTTGTGCAGAAAAGATGTGTCGGAAGTGTAAAAGGGTCCCTTTTATAGTGCAGAAACAGGTAAGAAGAAGGTAAGAAAATAATTTGAAAATCAATCACATGATGTTTTCTTTTGGTTAAGGGATTGATTTCAAACGGGCATGATAAATAAGGAAAGGGCTTTGATTTAAAATCTTTTCCAAGGCAATATAACAGGGGCAAATACATAGAGCATTATTTAAGGAAATAGCTTAGTAGCACACAGTTTGGACAAAAATAAGGAAAGGCAATGAATCACAGCCAGTAAAAATCAAAGTTTGAGTCTTGGTACGAATTAATCTAACCGAGAAAGGTGAAGAGAAACTTAGTTTAAAGAAAATTCATCAACACTCAATCAGACCTCTTTAAAAAGGGACTCGAAATCAATCACAGGTTGGCCAAAGGCCTTTTGAAAGAGGAGAATGTCATATAAAAAACATGCAGAGACAAGAGAGAGTTGTTGTAAAACTAGCAAGAAATTAGAGTAACCAAGAAGGTTAGGCTCACAGACTCGTAATGAGTCTGAAAGAGAATCAGGGTTATGAGTGGAACCCTAGTCCAAACACAAGGTTAAGCTTGTCAAAAACCCCCAAATACTAGGGATTCTGACTCGAATCAAATGCATAGATGAGAAAACAACAAATAGAATAGACTCAGTAGTCTCTTTCTTAAACAAACAACAAGTTTTAAACATAGGGAATACATTCAAGCAAAGCTTGTTACTCAAACAAGTTTAGAAGCAAAAAATCGATACAGGTTTAGGAAAACAGTAGATGGAGCATGCTTAGGAAGAACTTGGTAAAAATATGATAAAGCAAGCAAACATAAAGAACCCAGTAGGAGATACATACAATAAAAATCACATAGCAGAGATAATCATGTGAGCTTAGGCTAAAGGCACAGGACAGATGCAAAGCATAGAAGGATCATGCTTAACAGAAAGAAAAAGCGGAAGATCAAATACATGCGTAGCAGAGAAGAAACATATGAGATAAACAAAGATGAAACACACATAAAGAAAAGAGAAGAAAGAATCAAAAAGTTTTTCCAGAAACCCTAGTTTGAAAATCAAATGATTTTAAAAGAAACAAAAAATTGGGGAAACCCCTTGAAATATCGAATATAGCATAGATCTAAGAGAAAACAAACAGAAAAACCTCGAATAGCTTTAGGTTTCTCTGAAACCCTAGAAATGAGAAGGCTTGGAAAGGGTCTGGTCTCGAACGGATCTGAGCCATAGCTAGGCTCTTAAAGCTCGAACACGTCGGAACACGGTCGGAGAGGCCATAGAACCACAGATCTATGGAGGATCTGCTCGAATACCATCGAGGTCGGACCTCGGAATCTCGAACAACCAAGGCTTGGAGGGAAGGAAGGTGAGCACAGGCCGTCCATGCCCTGAGAAGCGATGAACTCCGGTGAGATTGATCGGAGAAGACGAGGGAGGCTATTAGGGTTTCGAGTGCGAGGGAGCGTTTGAGAGAAGGAGAGAGTTTGGGGGTGGCTATCTAAGAGAAATGAGGTTTAGGGTTAGGTCGTTTGGGACTAAAAAGGAAAGGGTCATTTGTGGTCGTTGATCAAAAGGATCAACGGGCTGGATTTAAAAGAATCCCGGGCGGGTATAGTTTAATAGGCCAGGGGTTGGGTTAAATTGGAATTGGGCTGGACCAATTGGGCATCAAGATTAGGGTCAATTGGGGTTAAGATTGAAATGAAATTGAGGTTATAATTGAAATGAAATGTGGCCAAAATTGTAATAGCCAATTTTTCCCCTGTTATTTTATAAAAATAGTAAAATGTTTTTTTTAAAAGCAAATTAAGAGTACTGAATCAGTTTATAATATATAAATATTAACTTAAAAATATTGGGATCAATTTGTAATTATAAAGTGCTATCAAATCTTAAAGAGGCCAGTATTGTAATTTCATGCAATTTAGTTTTAAAAATACCAAACAAATTTGTAAAAATATGCAAAAATCATGTTAACCATATTTTGATGTAAATATGAGGATAAAATAAATTATTCACCAAAAAGAAAAATTTTGGGAATAATTATCGGATTTTATGGTATAAAAAATAGGTAATAAGTTGGTTTTAAAA
The DNA here is from genome assembly GCA_026770625.1 of Nicotiana glauca. Lineage (NCBI taxonomy): Eukaryota > Viridiplantae > Streptophyta > Magnoliopsida > Solanales > Solanaceae > Nicotiana > Nicotiana glauca. Next base: position 111,704 of record MU674040.1, on the reverse strand, counting down.
AATCATTAAAATGCCAAAACCCTTTGGTGTACTTTTATTTGTTATTTTGAAAGTATTTTGGGTATTAAAATAAATAAGGGAAAAAATGGGTATCAATAGCTGCCCTTCTTTACCCGGGAAGGATGAAAGAGTTGTCGGGTAAAGATATGATGGCCAATTTTGACCAGAAGCGGCGTTTTGAAAGGATTTGACCGAGCTCTGGTTTCTGAGCTGCCTACATATCCCTGGTTTTACAGGAATTAGGCCGTATGTAGTTCAGGAACCATTGATGGAAAATGCTGATGGCGATTTGGAAGGACGAACACGATGTTTGGGGGAGGCAAGAGGTATTTTGAAGCTGATCGACTGCGAGAACCAAAGCGGGATCGTTGCTGAGACGGTCGTTGCTAACCGGTGTACCTGCAAGTGAGAAATATAGGCATATATCGTGCATCAATTTAAACATAATGCAAGTTCCCATTGGACCATGAATGTTGTCTTCGGACCATGATGTCCTGGGCCATGAAGCGCAAAATTAAAGGATTCGCAGGCTATGAAATGATGTTCTCGGGCTATGATGATGGTGCCTCCAAACCATGATGCCTTTGAATAATGATAGGCAGGATATAAAGTGGGGTCCTCGGGCCATGGCATGGTGTTCTCGGGCTATGAAGATGATGCCTCCGAATGATGACGCCTTTGGATCGTTTGGCGATATTTCAGCCTATAAAATGCAAGATTTAGCTGTATTTCAGCCGATGCAAAATCATAAAAGGTGATATTCCAGCCGACGAAAATTTAAATAAGACGGATGATGTTTCAGCTAATGCAAGAAAAGTAAAATGGCGATATTTCAACTGGCAGAGAATTTAAATAAAGCAGGCGATGTTTTAGCCGATGTGAAAAGTAAAGTGGTGATATTTCAGTCGATGCAAGACGTAAGTAAATGTGGCGATTTTTCGGCAATGCAAGAAATGTAAATGGCGATATTTCAGCCGATAGAAAAATTTAAATAACATTTGGCCATGTTTCAGCCTATTGCAAGATGTAAGTAAAGGTGGCGATATTTCAGCCATGCAGGTGAAGGTAGAGCTTAACCTCGGAAGGCGAAAGGTAGCCTTATGCAATGCAGGAAATGCGGATGGAGACAACGATTAGTCTCGAAAGGCAGAAAAGTAGCCTTATGCAATGCGGATAAATGCAGATGGAGACAACGCTTAGTCTCGAAAGGCAGAAAGGTAGCCTTATGCAATGCAGGAAAATGCAGATGGAGACAACGCTTAGTCTCGAAAGGCAGAAAGGTAGCCTTATGCAATGCAGAAAAATGTAGATGGAGACAACGCTTAATCTCGGAAGGCAGAAAGGTAGCCTTATGCAATTCAGGAAAATGCAGATGGAGACAACGCTTAGTCTCGAAAGGCAGAAAGATAGCCTTATGCAATGCAGGAAAATACAGATGGAGACAATGCTTAGTCTCGAAAGGCAGAAAGGTAGCCTTATGCATGATGGAGGTAGATCTTAAGCTTGAAAGGCAGATAGATAGCCTTATGCAAAATGCAGATGGAGACAATGCTTAGTTTCGAAAAGCAGATGAGTAGCCTTATGCAGAAATGCAGGAACGTGAATAGTGGTGAGGTTTTTTTAGCTGATAACTGATTACGATATCGTGGCTGCTGGGGATGTTGGGTGCAGATAGAAAATTTGTGAATAAACGATTGTTCTGATGGTCTCCCATATGAAACGTGCAAGTGTGTGAATGTATTCAGGTAATTTGTGATCTGTATCCAAAGACAAATTGTGAGTTCTGTAGAGAGGGGGAAAGGTTAGTTCATCTTCCCGCGGCTCCTGACGTCACGTATCACTGGGGTAGCGTGGCTAAACGACAGCAATTCAAACGAAAGTTATGCATGATTTAGTAAATATAACGTAAGTATATATTTGAAAGAGATTTTTCTTTCGGATGAACCAACAACCGCAACGTGGTTCAAGACATTGCGACCTCGCTTCCTCCGGAATTTTGAGGGTCCTCCGCAATATTCTTCCCCAATTTACTGGGCTGGTGCTTCTAGCAGTTGTGCTGAATGACTGAAAACGATCAACCTCAGAATTTTGGGGGTCCTCCTCAAAATTCTGCCAACGTTTACTGGGTTGGCACTTCCGATGATGAAAAGGCTGAAAACTAACTTCGGAATTTTGAGGGTCCTCCTCAAAATTCTGCCCCAGTTCCAATAGCGGGGGGAAATGAGATTTTTTATTAAAATTGTGACCGAACCCATAGGGCTGCCTACGTATCCCCTCTTAAACGGGAATCAGGTCAGGCATAGTTCAAATTATATCATAAAGCATCATAGGTGATTACACATAATATCGTTTCACTGCATCTGAGTTGATTGGCTTTGGCTAGACTTTTCTGTCCATTTCTACAAGAATAAGGGCTCCTCCAGTTAGAACCCGGTGAACCATGTACGGACCTTTCCAGTTGGGAGAGAAGTTCCCCTTTGCTTCATCTTGATGTGGGAATATCTTCTTCAACACCAGCTGCCCCGGTGTAAACTTCCTTGGTTTAACTCTTTTGTTGAAGGCTCTGGAAATTCTGTTCTGATATAACTGACCATGGTAGACTGCATTCATTATATTCCCGTCTATAAGGACTAACTGCTCGTAGCGACCTTTTACCCATTTTGCATCATCTAACTCAACTTCTTGTATGATTCTTAAAGATGGAATTTCTACCTCAGCAGGAATGACCGCCTCTATACCATAAACCAGCAGGTAAGGAGTTGCCCTGGTTGATGTGCGGACCGTGGTGCGGTATCCTAGCAAAGCAAATGGTAACTTCTCATGCCATTGTTTGTGACTTTTGACCATCTTCCTTAGTATCTTCTTGATATTCTTGTTGGTCGCCTCTACAGCTCCATTCATATGAGACCTGTAGGTTGTAGAGTTCTTATGTTTGATTTTGAACGTTTCACACGTCGCTTTCATCAAGTCACAGTTGAGATTGGAACCATTGTCAGTGATGATTGATTCTGGAACCCCGAATCGGCAAACAATACGATCACAGACGAAATCTGCCACAACTTTCTTAGTCACTGCTTTGTATGAAGCTGCTTTAACCCATTTGGTAAAATAATCGATTTCCACCAGGACAAATCTGTGCTCATTAGATGCGGCAGGATCGATATGTCCAATGACATCCATCCCCTAGGCAGCAAATGGCCACAGTGAGCTTGTTGCAGTAAGCTCGTTAGGAGGCACCTTTATTATGTCTGCATGTATCTGACAGCGATGGCATTGGTGAACATATTGGATACAAATTGTTTCCACAGTCATCCAAATATAACCTGCACGGAGTATATTCTTTGCTAAGACAAAACCATTCATGTGTGGCCCGCAAGTCCCTGCGTGCACTTCGTCCAATAGCCTGGTTGCTTCTTTTGCTTCGACACACCTTAACAAACCCAAATCGAGAGTCATATACAGGATTCCCCCACTGTGAAAGAAATTGTTGGATAATCTCCAAAGTGTGCATTTCTGAGTAGCGTTGGCAAGCCCTGGATATTCCCCAGTTGTCAAGTACTCCTTGATGTCGTGGAACCATGGATTTTTGTCCGCTTCTTCCTCAACATGAGCACAATAAGCTGGCTGATCATAAATCTTTATCGGGATGGGATCAATGAAATATCTGGATGCTGGATCATGGATGACAAAGTAGACAATGTATCAGCGAACTCGTTCTGGACCCTAGGGACATGCTGAAATTTTGTCTTTGTGAATCTTATCCTTAACTCCTGTATGTGATGCAAGTAGGGAAGTATCTTAGAGGTTTTGGTTGCCCATTCTTCTCGAACTTGATGTATGAGCAGGTCTGAGTCCCCGATCACTAGTAAATCTTGAATGTTTATGTCAACGGCCATCTTGAGTCCCAGGATGCAAGCTTCGTATTCATCCATATTTTTTGTGCAAGGGAACCTGAGCTTGGCGGATACCGGGTAATGCTAGCCAGTTTCTGATACTAGGACTGCCCCTATGCCAACCCCTTTAAAATTTGCAGCCCCATCGAAAAACAACCTCCTACCATCGTAGGATTCTGCAATATCTTCTCTTACAAAGGACACTTCTTCATCAGGAAAATACATTTTCAGGGGTTTGTATTCTCTACCGATAGGGTTCTCGGCAAGGTGATCTGCGATGTCTTGACCCTTGATTGCTTTCTAAGCCACGTAAACAATGTCGAACTCACTCAACAAGATTTTTCACTTGGCAAGCTTGCCAATGGATGGGCATGGGCTTCTGAAAAATGTAATTTCGCGGGTCCATTCTGGATATGAAATAAGTGGTGTACGCACAGAAATAATGCCCCAATTTCTGAGCTACCAAAGTCAGAGCACAACAGTTGCGCTATGATAAGGAGTACCGGGCCTCGTATGGGGTAAACTTCTTATTGATGTAGTAGATGGCCTGCTCCTTTCTTCCCGTCTCATCAAGGTTTCCCAGATCACAACCGAATGCTTTATCCAAAACTGCAAGATAGAGCAACAACGGCCTTCCTGGCTCGGGCGGAACCAAGACTGGTGGTGTTGACAAGTACTCCTTGATTTTTTCAAAGGCGTTCTGACAATCGTCGGTCCATCTAGTAGCAGCGTCCTTCTTTAGCATTTTAAAGATGGGTTCACAAATGACTGTGGACTGGCTATGAACTGACTGATATAGTTGAGTCTCCCCAGGAAACTTATCACGTCCTTCTTGTTCTTTGGCGGTGTCAATTCTTGGATGGATTTGACCTTTGATGGGTCCAATTCTATTCCTCAATGACTCACGATGAAACCTAGTAGTTTTCCAGCAGGAACCCCAAATGCACAATTGGCGGGTTTCAGTTTCAGGTTATACCTTCTCAGTCTGTTGAAGAACTTTCTTAGATCTTTCATATGATCAGTGGCTTTCTTGGATTTGATGATGACATCGTCCACATATACCTCGATCTCCTAGTGTATCATGTCGTGAAAGATAGTAGTCATGGATCTCATATAGGTGGTGCCAGCATTCTTCAATCCAAATGGCATCATTTTGTAGCAATACATTCCCCGCGGTGTGGTGAAATCCATTTTCTCTGCATCCTCCTCATCCATCCATATCTGATGATACCCAGCGAAACAATCAACAAAAGATTGCAACTCATGCTTGGCGCAGTTGTCGATAAGAATGTGTATGTTTGGCAAGGGGAAGTCATCCTTGGGACTGGCCCGGTTATGATCCCGGTAGTCGACATAGATTCTAACATTCCCATCCTTCTTTGGTACTGACACGATGTTGTCTAACCATGTTGGATACTAGACCACTTTGAGAACCTTAGCCTTGACTTGCTTAGTAACCTCTTCTTTGATTTTCAAACTCATGTCGGGTTTGAATTTCTTGAGCTTCTGTTTTACTGGCAGACAAGCTGGATCTGTTGGCAACTTATGAGCTACAATGACCGTGTTGAGGCCAGTCATGTCATCATACGACCAGGAAAATATGTCCTCATATTCTTTCAAAAATTCCGTATATTCCTCCTTTTTCGATGGCGACAAGTGAACACTAATGCGAGTTTCTTTGACATTATCTGTATTTCCCAAATTAATGACCTCAGTTTCTTCTAGGTTGGACTTAGGTCTGTTCTCAAAATTCTCAACCTCTGTGACGACCTCTTCAGGTATTTCATCTTCTTCTGAATCTATGTCCTTTTGTTGTGTTGTTTCGTTGCAAGTCATAGTCGTTGGTTCATCGTCAAGATAAGTAATAGTAATGCTGTATAAAAAAGTGTAAATGATAGAGGAAATAATAAGCGAGATATATATGGTAAACTGAGATGCTTTGATTAAATTCAAAATTATTTGAAACATCGGAGCTCTTTTCGAAATTAAAGACAATGTGGAAAGAAAATTAGCTATTAAAGTAAACTAAAAAAAATGTGATCCATGCTGATTTTGTTTAGCCTTGCTACCCCGAAGCCTTCCAACCTCTGACGGCCCTAATTGACCAATTGCTGAGGTGGTCTCCCCTGTTCACAGCTTGTATGGAAGGGCCTTCCTCCCCCTCCTCCTCAAAAAGAACACAACAATCCATATCATCATCCTCTAGCAACAAATTCTTCATGGCTACGAATGTTTCGTCCTCTTCGGACCCATATATAGTATCTGCTGGCTGGAAGGTTCGATCGAGGCTAGGTATCGGAAACTCCAATGGATAGTAGGGGCCGCGCCATGGCAGCGACCAGTTCTGGAATTCTTTCGAAGTATAATCATACCCTAAGCCAAAGGTTGTTCCATGCTTCTTCAGTTTGATGGTCTTAGTGATCCCCTGAAGGTTTTTACCGAGTCCCTTTCCAGGCTCGTACCCACACCAATTCAGGATACTTTCGATCTTGTTTTCCCACCACTTGTCTTTGTCTACAGCGTTGACCCTTTCGATATGGTGGTATGTCTCTCTGCCTATTTTTCTTCTACCTCCAATCATCGGGATGGTCTGGCGACTATATATAGGGTTGCTACCATTACCATGAATGATAACCTCTTAGTGGTTCCATTCAAACTTTACCGCCTGATGCAGGGTCAATGCTACGACTCCAACAGCGTGGATCCAGGGGCATCCTTACAGTAAGTTGTAGGATGTCGAGACGTCTATCACTTGGAAGTCGACATCGAACCATGTTGGTCCCATTTGCAAGCACATGCTGATTTCTCCAATAGTAGATCTCTGGGATCCATCGAAGGCTTTGACATTGATAGCCCCGTCTCTAATCTCGTGTAGGCCTTTCCCCAAAGTTCTGAGAGTTACAAGCGGGCAGATGTTAAGGCTTTATCCCACGTCGATCAGAACCCTGGTGATGAAATAATATTCACACTGCACGGTGATGTGCAGTGCCTTGTTGTGGCCCAAGCCTTCTGGCGACAATTTGTCTTCATGGAAGGTTATTTTGTGGCTCTCCAACACTTGCCCCACCATTTTTGCCATCTCGCCCCCGATTATATTGCTGGGCACGTAGGCTTCGCTCAGTATCTTCATTAAGGCATTCTTGTGAGCGTCTGAACTTTGCAGAAGAGCCAGGATAGATATCTGCCGGTGTTTTGTTCAACTGTTCAGCGACCGAGTACTCCTTAGGCTGTATTTTCCTCCAAAGATCGTCGGGTCATGTATCAATGGGACGCCTCGGGGCTTGCTTACCGGACTCAAATAGGTGCTCTAGGGTGTAGACCCTCCCTGTTCTAGTCATTCCTTGTGCGGCAATTGTTTCTCATGTCTTTGTCTTTATTTTCCTCCTAGCTTCGGCAGTGTAATCCCATAGTATGTCATTTGAGTGGAATGGCATCATGTCAATCATCGCCGCCAGAATAGGCACCCTTGGTGGTAACACAGCAACTTCAAAGGATGTAGATGCCTTTGGAACTCCGAATTCAACTTCGATTGGACCGGTGGCCTTTGCAGAAGGAGGTGCTTCAAATTCAAGAGGCATAGACATACTCACTTCATTGTCCGTGGAGGGCTGATTCTGCACAAAAATTGGGTTAAGGGTAACTGCCAGCTTCTTTCGTTCATCCCCTTAAATAATCAAACCTATTGACCATTTGGGGTCCCAATCATCCTCGATCTCGATCATATGAATGTCTCCGCCTTTATGGTCAGGCAGGGGGTTGTTACGAACATTAGGAGCGGGCTCCTTTGCTACAATGACTTTATTATCAATCAGGGTCTGAATCTTATCTTTCAACGAACGACACTCGTCAAGGGTGTGTCCTTTCATGCCGGAGTTATACGCACATGTCTTGTTGGGGTTGACCCACTGGGAGGGATTTTCTGGAGCTTTGGCTGGAATGAGAGTGATGTAACTTGCAGCTTTGAGTCTCTCATATAGCTGGTGAATTGGTTCTGCGATGGCTGTGTATTGTCTGGGAGGTTTATGGTCAAAATTTGGTCTAGGTCTTGGAAAATTTTGACGGGTGGGTGGTGATTGTTAGTGAGAGGGTTGAGAATTATAAGCTTGGTAAACAGGTGCTGGTTGAAAGTATCTGGGTGAGGTGGGTTGATATGTGAGAGGTGGAGAGGACTGGTAAACGGGAGGTGGATAGGAAGGTGCGGGTGCTTGGTAATTTGGGGTATGTGGATATGTAAGTGGAGGCGATGGGTAAGTGTGGTATTTTGGTGGTGATTTGGCTCCCTGTGCGATCATCACGGCACTTACATCTTTCTTCTTGGACGTGCCACCATTTTGAAAAGCTTTATTGGTGGCTTGCAATGCTTCAAGATTTGTTACTATACCATTCTTGATGCCCTCGTCCATTCTTTCTCCGAGTTTGATGATATCAGAGAACTTTTGACTCTTGATCAGCATCAACCTTTCGTAATATTGGGGATCCTGAGCTCCGACGAAGAACCTATTCATTTGCTCTTCTTCCAGGGCTGGCCTGACCTTTGCAGCTTCTGACCTCCAACGGGTGGCATACTTGCGGAATGTTTCGGTGGGTTTCTTCTTCAAATTCTGTATGTAGAACATATCCGGTTCGTTCTCCGTATTGAAACGGAATCTATCCATAAAGTCTGATGTCATGCCTACCCAACTCGTCCATTTCCTAGGGTCCTGACTGATATACCAATATAGCGCATATCCGTTCAAGCTCCTCATGAAGAGTTTCATGCGGATTTTCTCGTCTCTTCCAACCCCAACTAACTTGTCCCAATAGGTCCTCAGGTGGACTCTAGTATCTTCGGTTCCATCGAACATTTCAAACTTGGGAGGTTTGTACCCTTCCGGAAGTTTCACATCTGGCTGAATGCATAAGTTTTCATAGTTCAGCCCTCAATGCCTTTTCTACCTTCGACACCCTGGACCCAGCTAGTTAATTTCTTGAGTTATGGTGCTAAGTTCCTGATAAGGGAGTCCTTGTCATCAGACTCAGGTGCATTTGAGATGGGTTGGGCGTAGTGGGGTATAGTATCCACGTAAATAGAAGTGTTGTGGATATGGTCATTTGTGGTGTTCGGTGGCTCGGGGATGAGTAATGGAGCGTTGTTTGGAGTTTGGCATGTGTTGCAGGTATGAGTGGGTTGTATCTGTGGTTCCGAGGTGTTTTGTGGAGGTGCTATATTTTGGGTGTTGACATCAGGAGCGGTGAGGGAAAATGATAGGTTCGCCAAATTTCGAACCTGATCCAGTTCTTCTTGGAATTTCAACAGCTTTTGTTCCAATTGTGCAGTAGTTTTCTTAGCAACCGGGGTACCCTGAGGAATCTCAATCTCCTTTCTGGCGCTTGTCTCTCCCATTTTGCCTTTGTTCTTGTTTCAGACAGGACTCGGAGGAGGAGGAGGTAGAGGGCCCTTGGATCTTGTGGAGTATGCTGATGGTGCCAGAATGCACGAACTAACCTTTGGGGAGGGGAATACAAAATAAAAGAAAACAAAAAGGTAACAAGTTAGTGCGGGTTCTAAGGAAAACGTATTGCAGCATTTAAACACATTGGGCGAGAATATAAATCGCGTCCTAATTTTGGTGCCTCGTTGTGCCGGAGGTAGGCCTAGCGACAAATAGTTTTGGAGAACTTATAATGCTAAATGCCTCATTTTATTGATAAAAAATAAGACGAATCCAAAACGACTCTAAATAACAAAAAGTAAATGTCACTAGTGGCTGTTGGCCTTTTTAAATCATTAAGGCAAAATAAAGGACTCCTAACTACTTGGTCCCAGAAGGACCTTCCCCAGATTTGGCATCCTTGTCTCCCTCGAACAACTCCACCAACTCGCGTAGTCCTAGCAGTAAGTAGGCTCGGGCCAGATGTCCGCCTGCATTTCCTTCAGCGTTTTGGCAGTCTTCAATCCTCTTAATGAACTTTCCTTCCAGCTCTACCAGACCCCGCTCCAAATATCCTAACCGATTATTGGCGCTGACAACCATTTCTTTCCACTAATTTAGCAGCCTCGGATGAATGTTGGTTACCATGCCAAATCTGGGGACTTCGCGCCTCATTTTGTGCAAAACAAAGCATTAGGCCCTTACCCCCACCAGACTCGACTATTTAAACCAATAATTAGTATAGCAGGAACTTAAGTTCTCCATATAAATGCACAGAACGTGGAGGTGTCCATTTGGGTTTCAAGGAAAGCCGACGGACTTTGGACAAGGCTTTCTTAATGAGTCATTATGTGGACAACATAACTGACTCGGCTAGGTTTGACCATGATGCATGTACGATTTAAATGGAATAAGTTTTCTATTTTGAAGTGCTAGATTGGTACCCTTGAGCGGATGAGTCAAGAGGGAAAGGCACGGAACCGTCGACTACACCGTTGATCGACTGATTTTACCGCAAATATTTCTTTGCCAAATTTAGGGGTGATAGTATTGGAAGTGCGCAACCACTCATTATAAGCGTTGCTATAGTATTTGTTTGGCATGAGTGGAATATGATGTTGAAGATGCAATTTACAAGGATGAAACAAATTGCCATGTATTTTCACGTTCATACAATAAACTTTACAATGATTGCTCAAAATTACAACAACATTGACGAGAAAGCGGTAAGCGAAAGTAATTAAAGAAAAGAAACGAGTCAATTTCAGATAAAGGCATTAAACAAAAGCAATAAAGGCACATATAGCATGCAATGGTAAAATCCTAAAGAGTTCCACAGCAGAGTCGTCACGCTGTCGACGACCCCCTTTTTTTTCCTAAAGCGAAATCGGGTGCACGACATTCAGGAAGACAACTCTATTCCCACTTTTGGAATTGGATTTTAGATTTTGGAGAGTCGCCACCTAATGATTATAGTGCATTAGGACACTTTAAGAAGAATTAAAGATGAAAACCAGAGTTGGGTAAGGGCTTGAAATTATCCCGAGGGGAAGGTGTTAGGCACCCCTCAAGATCCACTAGTGTGGTTCCCGGCCATAACATGCCTTAACAAATACTAGTTTGGTCTTAGATTAAAATTTAAGCAGCGAACGGACTGGTTCAACACATGTGTTTTAGGTAGAAAGTCTGCATTAGGCAACTTGGATACAGTTGTTAGATATTAAGGTATTTTAAGCGAGTGATTTTAAAAAAATTCTGGTTTAAGAAAAGTAGTCTAATGCAAAAGAATTTTGAAAAGAGACTGTGGACTGCAGTAAATTGAGAAATTAGTAAAAGAATCATCAGATTGTTCGAGTATAAAACACAGAAATGGTTGTGAAAGAGTTTCAGAGATAGAAATATCTAAGGAAAATGTAAGCTGCAGAACCGTTTTAAAAGACAATTTCAGGGACTGAGTAAAATGTTTAGGCAGAATGTTTAGAAAGAAACAATCTCAGATAGAGATGTAGATTTGAAGAATTCAAAAGTATACTGGTTCAAAGGGTTTTATTAAGNTGCATATGCATTCCTTATAGGAATGATTTCTATATGCATTGATTACATGAACGTTAAGTCCTATAGGCAAGATCTCCAGTGATTTGTAATATGATTAAACATTAAACCTTATAGGCAGAATTTCTAGATGACTTTCAGCATAATTAAACGTTAAACCCTATAGACATGGTATCTATGGTGACTTTGAATCAGAAATATTGGACAATCCTATAGGCAGGATTTCTAGTAAGAAAATTAAAGTCCTAAAGTCATGATATCTACCCTTTATTGATGCAAGAAAGTAAAAACCCCTCCCACTTTATTTTACTATATTCCCCAAGTTTCATACAAAAATATTACAAACTTAATAAATCAAAATGGAAATTAAAGATACATCAAAAGCTAACAGCTGGATCCAAGCAGCCTAATTCAATCTTGATGTCTAATAACATGTGCTTAACCAACTCCGGGATCTAGATTTCCAAAGCCTTCTCTTTATCAAGGGTGTTTCAAAGTTCCAAAGAATTTCAGGAATTCCCGACATTGCTTACACCCAAGATATCCATTTAGAATTAGAATAGTTCAGTGCGGAATAGCCAGTCCTCAGGCATCCAAGTTCAGAGGGAACTCCAGGGTCCCAAAGCATGGCTTGCAAGAGAGGGGTAGAACTTAGAACTAGGAGTAAGTGCAAAGTGATTGGGGAATCATAACAAATGGTGGACATACCCAGCCATAGGTGCAGATTGGCACACCCCTGACCATTTATTTTGTCAAACAAGTTAGGAGCAGACCCTTGAGGGTCAGACCTGAGTCTGAATGATGATTTGGACACCACCAGACCTAAGTCAGGCTCAACACATAAGGGGAAAAAGGGAAGTGGGAATTCATATAAGCACATTAATGGCAGGAACATAAGGAAGGATAGCATAACAAACCAAGAAATAAACACTTGGTGAAGGAAATCATGACAGACTAAGCAGTAAACACATAGTGAAGGGGGCATTATTTAACTAAGAACATACCAGTTGCAAAGTAAAAAAAAAAAAAGCAGAACAACAGAGTAAGCAAGCAGCAAGAAATCAGCAGGAACAGATTTAAGTTTGCAGCAGAACACATGAGAGTTCACGAGAACTCAAGAATATTTCAGAAGGTAAAAGGGACAAAAGGAGAGTAGAAAGCAGAGTGCTCAATACTATAAATGAGAAGCAGTTTAATCGAGAGAAAACTCAGTATTCCAATGTGTGAAAGCCTGTTTTGTGCAGAAAAGCTGTGTCGGAAGTGTGAAATGGTAGCCCCTTTTATAGTGCAGAAAACAGGTAAGAAGAAGGTAAGAAAGTAATTTGAAAATCAATCACAAGCTGTTTCCCTTTGGTTAAGGGATTGATTTAAAACAAGCATGATAAATAAGAAATGAGCTTTGATTTAAAATCTTTTCCAAGGCAATATAACAGGGGCAAATACATAGAGCATTATTTAAGGAAATAGCTTAGTAGCACACGGTTTGGAAAAAAATAAGGAAAGGCAATCAATTACAGCCAGTAAAAATCAAAGTTTGAGTCTTCGTACGAATGAATCCAACCAAGAAAGGTGAAGAGGAACTTAGTTTAAAGAAAAATCATCAACACTCAATCATACCCCTTTAAAAAGGGACTCGGAATCAATAACCTAGCCAAAGGCCTTTTGAAAGAGGAGAGTGTCATATAAAAAGCATGCAGAGACAAGAGAGAGTT